>JAIPRL010000411.1:0-144693 GCA_025469235.1 Pemphigus obesinymphae
AGATCTTAAAGTGGGCATTAATGAAGAAAGGATTACCAAAGGTGTATGTGAACATAATTGAAGATATGTATGAAGGGGCGAGTACAAAAGTGAGAAGTCTGTGTGGAGAAACTGAGGATTTTAGGGTCAGAGTAGGGGTACATCAGGGTTCAGCTTTGAGTCCTTAATAATTTTCCCTGGTAATGGATGAGATAACAAAGGATATACAGGGGGAGGTACCATGGTGCATGTTGTTTGCAGATGATATAGTACTGATAGAAGAAAGTCCTGGGGAAGTGAATGATAGACTTGAAGAGTGGAGGTAATCTCTGGAAAGTAAAGGACTAAGAATTAGTAG
This sequence comes from Pemphigus obesinymphae, assembly GCA_025469235.1. NCBI lineage: Eukaryota > Metazoa > Arthropoda > Insecta > Hemiptera > Aphididae > Pemphigus > Pemphigus obesinymphae. The sequence goes on from JAIPRL010000411.1 coordinate 338, forward strand.
GAGTACAACAGAATATATAGAGTATGATTTTGGTGAAAGGGAACACAGAGGGAATAGGGAAAGACTAGAAATAATGTTTAGTGGTGATGTGGTGGGAGAAGTGGAGAGGTTCAAGTATTTAGGGTTCGTTGTACAGAAATATGGGGGTTTCGAAGAGGATATTAAACACAGGATTAAGTGTGGATGGACGAAGTGGAGAGAAGCGTCAGGTATTCTATGTGATAAAAGAATCCCTATTATGTTAAAAGGTAAATTTTATAAGACTGTGGTGAGACCTGCAATGATGTATGGAACGGAATGTTGGGCAGTAGATAGAAAGATAGAACAGAGAATGAGTGTCGCTGAGATGAGAATGTTAAGGTGGATGAGTGGAGTTACTAGGGAGGATAAAATAAGGAATGAGTATATCAGAGATAGTATAGGGGTAGCTTTGATAGTAGACAAAATGAGAGAGAATAGATTAAGATGGCTTGGGCATGTATTAAGGAGGGAAGAGACCGAGGCAGTAAGATTAGTAAGGGAAATGCATGTTGTTGATAAGAGGGGGAGGGGAAGACCGAAAAAGAGATGGAGGGATTGTGATGGTGAGTGATATGAGGAAGGTGGGAGTAAGTGAAGAAGATGCGGAAGATAGAGTTCAGTGGAAGTGTAGGACCAGGGTGGCTGACCCCAAATAGTTGGGAGAGAAGGCGAAGGAGAAGAAGAAGATATTTTTAATAAAAGTGTACTACTCCGTGAATTTCACTCGAAACAGTTGTGTTCAAACGCGATTATTATTTGTCTTTGCTTTCGAGTTTAAAACAATATTAATATTAATTGTTAATTATATTATATAATGATATACGACATCCGGTTTGCACGGTAAAAGGAAAATTTTCACTGTTTGTATTTGAAAGTATTATCCAATCTCAGTTTTAAACATACGAGGATTTTATTCGATGAATTTAAAGGATCTGTGCCACAAGGCACGTGGCCACTATTACGAGTAGTTTCGGGTCTAAACAATATGTAAAATTGTATCTAAATGAAATTTTTTTTTTTTTTTTGCGTACCTTGATGAAGATGCTTTAAATTGTATATTTAGAGTTTATTAGAATTTATTAAGAAAAAAATTAATTTTCCGTTAAATCGAGATAATTATAAAACTTTTTCTTTATAAAAAAAAATAAATAAAACTGTTCATTAGTATCCCGAAAATGCCTCAAAGTTCCAAGTAAAGAAGTCGGATTAAGACAATTTATTGAAAGATTTTCTAGCGAATTTTTCACACACCAAAATAATCACTAAAATTATTTTTGTATAAATAATTTTACCATATTTTATTGCATCGTAGCTCTAGATAAATAATGTATTTACCGGTCCGTATAAATAGTATTCGATTTTCATATGCTTAAATATAAAATTAGTCTCTGCGTTAATTATTAGAACGTTATAATAATCGTCTGTTTTTACATTTTATCGTTATAAATCATATTTTATTATGAAATCCGGCGTAAATACCTATTACGAAATAATTTATGGACATTATAATGCGACATTATGGTACGTACAACATGAACAATATTTTCATCCCGTGCAAACGCATTTTAATGTTGTTGATAAAAAAAAAAAGAAAGAAAATCTTTTATTCCGTAGCTGTGAAATTTAGATATTATTATCTCATTCACGTCCTAAGTGTGAGATTAACATAACAATCGTCCAATTTATTGTTATTTTTCGCGGATACTGTATATATATATATATATGTATATGTTTTTTTCTTGTTTTTTTTTTTTTTTTACTATTTTATTATGCCCGCCTATCTAAAAAGGAACCTATAATACGTTAATACGGTGTATTTATTTTGATAACGTAAGCATTTTTTATTTTAATACAACAGGCCAATGTGATAAGTCTTATCATCATCGCCAAACTTTAGAAATAATGTATAATACATTATATTATATATTTAAACAATGTACACCGTTAACATGGTATTTAATCCACTAATATTATTAGAAACCACTGAAAAATATATAGCATAGGACTGCTAGAACAATTACTTTTAAAACGTAATTAAAATATTATTCTTTATTTTAATTTTTTTTTTTTTTTCGTAAAACAAATTTAAATTTGTATTAAATAAAATTTTTATTATTATTCATAATACGTATAAAATGGTACTTTTTTTTCATTTTTATCGTGTAAATTTCAATGCAATTTATTGAATAATTAAAATTCATCAAAAATATAAACAAACCATTTTTCAGCGATATTTCGCCTATTTTTTAATCCCATTGGACTGACTCCGAAATTGGTGTATAATACTCCAATCTAAAACAAACTTACTGGATTTTGTTTTATAAGTTTAAATGATCAATGGTACGACGACCCGAGAATATAGTTTTATTTATAAAAATTTGAATAATTTTTGTTCCCATTTAATACTTAAATTTGCACCGACCGATAAATGTACAATTTTTTTTTTTTTTTTTTACAAGTTAATAAGCACGTTTTAATGTATTCATACGATTTACAAAACGGTTACATTGTATTAGGTATGATATGAAAATGATTTTCCTTTCGTAACAATTGGCCACGCAACAAACTTTTTTTGGTATTGTAATAAAAATAAATAAAATCATTTATTCGATTCTCAAAATTTTGTTATTGTCGGGTGCACGGGCCTTGGAACGAGATTAATATAACAAAAGTCTAATTTATTGGTATTCTCCGTGGATCGTGGTTTTTATGTATTTTATATTTTTTTGTCCTTTTATTTTATTTTTTTTTTTTTACATTTTTACTCCTTTTTTGTTTTTTATTGTTTTATCAACCTTTACCACTTTGAAAAAGATATAAAACGTTATACGGCGTATTTATTTTGATTACGCTAGCTTTATTTTTTTTTCGGGTGTGCCTTATTCCAATCATGCGCATTAAACACAACGAGAACGATCGTATTATCAACGTACGTGTTGCGGTCGAGGCAACCCATCTCCGCACCCGTACGTAATCGTTTCGGATGTATAGAAGAACCAGTTTAGGTATTGCGTTAAAATTATTTCACTTGATTTTGATTTTAAGTTCATATTGTGAAAATTTATTTTATAAAATATAAAAAATATATTTTAAAAATCTCAACAGGAATCTCGGACCCATAATATTATTATGTAAACCTATTTTTTTTTTAATTTTAACACAGTTGAATTCGGGTATGTAGCCCATGACCACTTTTCAAATAAGTATGTTAATGAATTTATAATGACGACGAATGAATAATTCATTCACATAATGTGAATACAATTTGGTATTTTTCCGAGTTCAATATTCATAAATCTGTGATAAAGCACATCAAATACATATAGAAAAACAAATATAAGTAAATAAATAAAGTTACATAAACAAAACAGTATGAATAATAATAAAACATATTATCGAGAAATGTATTAAAAATTTTATTTGAATTTTCTCAATAAACAATATATTTTACAATGCAAGATAAAGCGTATACAAGTATATTAAGTATTTGAATTTCTCGATAGATATTGATATCAGGTAGGTATGGTTTATTTGATTATTTGCAAGGAATGGAACTGAATTAAGAAGAACCGATTATTTGCACAGCTGGAATCGATGTACTGGTTAAGAAACTGTAATTTATTTTCGTAAGTACTTCTGATGGTCACCCTGAAACATTATTGACCATTTAATATTATAATTGTACCCTCAATCAATATAAAAATATTTATTCAATTAACACTTTAAGGTTATGGCGATTCTCTCATTTTCTCAAAACCTCTTAATTTTACAATTATTATTTTCAGCAATATAGTAATTTTGTAGCAAAAAGTTTTTTTTTTAGTAGAAAATATAATATTTTTGATATATTATACAGGTCACTATATAATGATTTCTAATTATATAGGTTCTGTATTCAGTTAAGGTTCTTAGGTAAAAAATATTTTTGTTTCAGTTCCGATTCTGTTGTTTAAATTTTAAATTAGGTTCCGAAACCGGTTTTTACCGGTTCACAAAAATATCAATTAAAACCCGTATATTTTATTAATTATTGAAAAAAGTAATAATAATTTTTATCTAAATATCAGAATAAAATGAACTTCAAAGAAGTGTTGTTTTAGTAACATTTAAACGTTTTTAATTAAAACAATTTTCTAATGTTAAAAATAAAAGTATTATTATAACACCTATTGGTTAATGGTAATAAAAGTCCATGAAATGAAAAATTCAACATTATTTGAATTTAACGAGTAATGTCATAAAATATAGTCTTTCTGCAACCAATCACCGATCCCGTGTGCAATAAGTAGATAATGGCGAAAAGAACAATATCATAAAATAGTATTTCAATACATTTTATTGATAGAATAAAATAAAAGTAATTATTATTAATCACCATGCATTATATATAAATCATTTGATATAATATTTAATTGAACTTTAATATGTTATTTTGGTGTTGTTGAAATCAGTTGAACATTGGACATTCTTATACATATGTATCTTCTAATTTTCCTCATTAAATTTCACGATTTCCTAAATATGTACATGGAATTGAATGAAAATCGAATTCAATTTAAAATATCAAATAGTTGAAGATATTGTGTTCAAACTAGGAAAAAAGTTTCTCTTGTTTAGGCTTATCGTATCCGTTCAAGAATACTTGATAAACCAATGAAGATTGTAGCCGAGTTAATGTCTACTGATCAGAAAAAAGACTTAATGCATCTTTCAAAAAAAAAATAAATAAAAAAAAAATCAAATAATATAATTGAAAGTATTTTAAGGTATGTACATAAATAAAAATATCACTAAATATAATAGTAATCTATTCTATAAAACTAGAATTTTTGCTAATGAAAAAAATTTCAAATATATATGGTTTAATGACTGTATAATTTTTATTTAAAAAAACGAAACTTCTAAAGGTTTTATCATAAATGAAGAGACTGACTTATCAAAAACTAGTTAAATTTAAAATTAAATATAAATAAATAATTTTTTATTGTCTTTTTCTAAAAAAGATATACCAAACACAATGAGTAATTATAATATATTAGATCCTATTTTGGATTATAAAACGAATTTTTTTTTTTTCTATAACTGAATTTATGAGTAAATATAATAAAAATACAAAATACTTAATACAATTTTTTTAAATACATTTCATTGTAATATTAGAAATATAAGAAATCACTTTGATGAACTTTTATTGTTTTTACAAAATGGTGTAAATAGTAGAAATTTGGATACAATTGTCGTAACAGAAATATCATAGCATGATGTAAACTACTGTAATTTCTCAATACCAAGTTATCAACTATATTTTTCAAAAATTAAAAGAAACTAAAGTGATGGTGTTATGATATATGTAAAAGATCAACTATATTTAGAATATTTTTTTTTTTTTAATATGAATATGTGAATATTCCAATATTTTAAAAGTTGTTTTAAAAAGTAATAACACATCTTTATGCATTTTGTGTATTTATATGACACCTTTATGTAATAGAAACGAATTTTCGACCAGAATAAATATTATATTTACCACAGTTAAAAATTTTAATGTAAAAGTCATAATTATTAAGGATATAAACTTAAATATCGTGGGACTGTGTTGATAACGAATATTTAAATATTTTATCGGAAAACGGTTTTAAATTTTTCATTAATGTATTTACAAGAAAGCCGATAGGTATGAGACCGTCTTGTTTTTATCGCATATTTATTAAAAATGTAAATGAGTGTAAAATTGAGGCAGGTGTACTAGAAACTAACATCACAGATCACTTTTCTACAACTTTGTCTATTGTAAATGAAAAAAAAGAAAAACTACTAAAAATAGTGTCAAAATAATAAATTACAAAAAACCAAATGAATTCTTTAAAAATGAAAAATGGGCAAATCTATTTATTTGTAATGACGTAAATGAATGTGTTAATATTTTCCTTGATAAAACAATACAGTTTGTTGAATAATCAACAACAATAAAAATCGATAATTTAAAAAACAAACGACTTAAAGAGTGGATGGCAGCAGGTTTACTGTGTTCTGTACATCGTAAACAGGAACTATCACTAAAAGTTAGTAAGCATCCAAATAATACTAAGCTTGCTTCTTATTATAAAAAGTACAAAAATGAATTCACAATGATTTTAAGAGCTGAAAAAAATAATTATTTTAAAAATAAATATAATAAAGTATCTTCTAGCATTAAACATACTTGGAATGTGATAAGATAGATCACAGATATAAAAAACATAAAAAATGATGATAATAAAAAAATTAAGATAAACGATAAAATACCTGATATAGATATACCTAATATAGATACCTGCGAATCCTCACTTGGTATCAAACACATTCAACATCTTTTTTTCTAATATAGGTAGAAACCTATCCAATAATATTGTAAACTCGACACTGACGTATAAAAAAGACGCTTTTTCAGTTTCTTTTAATTATTTCATCACTGAAATTATTTATTAATCTGATGTCCTAAATGTCTTCACTAACTTAAAAGATGAAACAGCTGCAGGTTTTGATGAAATTTGGTTAAAATCATTAAACATATAGCTGATAAAATAATAAGTCCTCTAACACATTTTTTTAATTTAAGTATATTATAAACAGTATTTTTCCAGAGAAATTAAAAGTGGCAATAATTAAACTTTTGTTCAAAAATGGACATAAAACAAGAGTTATTTGGAGAACAGAAGGCAAATATTGCGAATAAATATAGCTCTATCGGTAATGAAATGGTAATAAACTGTGGAGTAGTACCACAAGGCAGTGTACTGGGTCTCATTCTATTTATCTTGTACATAAAATATAGTGTCTGTAATTTAATAATCGAAAGACTTATTACTTACTACCTATGCTGATGATACGTGCTTACTTTTCTCAGGAAATTCATCGGTTGATGTACTGTAAAGGTTTTAAAAGAGTAGTCGACAAGGGTGTAACTAGCTGGTGGGAAGGGGGTAACTTTGGTAAAAAGTTTCATTCAGTCACAAATCGTATTGTCAGTGGGCTATTCAAGTGTTATTTTTTTTTCGAGTCGGCCAAATTGTTAAACGTGACCCTTTAAGTGTGACCTTTTTTCATTTTTTTTTTTTTGCTTATTTACAATTTTAAAGAAGTATTAAAGAAAAAAAAAATTAAAGTATTTTAGAGAAATGTGTTTGAAATTGGCCAAATTGTTAAGTGTGTGACCTTAAGTTCAATCAGTTGACTAAATTGAGACACTGTCCCCCCGTCAAAAAAAAATTACCCCCCTGGTGGTGATTTTCTAAACCATTAAACCATAGAAAACTATCGATAAATTATAATAAAACTATGTTTATGAACTTTATGAATAATGATAGAGAAGATGATTTTGATACATTAAAAATTCATGTCTGCGATATGATAATAATAACTCATGCAATGACATAAAACGTAAAACTTTATTAAGAGTCTCTAGTATTCGTTATGTGGGTCTAATTTTTGACAAGAATCTATCATGGAATCTGCATGTGAACAATTTAGTAATGCGTCTACACGTACTATGAGTTATGATTTTTAGAAATTACGAGCAGTAGTACCAATGCAAGTTTTTCGAACAGTACATTTAATCTTTCTTCTAATGCCCTAAAACCTTTATTAATCCAACAAAGACAAATTGTACAATTATGTTTACAGAAACCTACTCTTGAATGTTCAACAGGTCAAAAATGTAAATTACTTAATGTATTATCTGTGGATTTACTATTAAAAAAAAATTTCATTTTATGGATAGGTAAAAGTATAGATAATTGGAGAAATATAAATAATGAAAAATCAAAAAGGAAACATTTAGCATACGATGTTAAAGTGATGTATCTTAAAAAATCTTTTGGTCAAAAATTTGTGGACTACTTAGGTCCTACCTATTTCAAATTAATGCTATGCCTGTTATTATTAAAAAGAATACCTATCATCAAAAACATAAAAATGTTAAAATAACTATTAATAACTGGTTGTTATTGTACTTAAGATAGTTATATATACGTTTACAAGCAGTTATTATGTACACATTATTTATTTTTATTTATTTATTTATTTTTATTATTGTTATTTAAATAATAATTGTGAGTAAATTTTCGCTCTCTGCCTTCACCACAAGCTTACATTTAGAAGGTAGATAAACTCTATGTTTATTATACAATATTTATTTTACGTTGATTCCTGGAATGGACTCGTACGGCAAAACAAAATAATAAAATGTACTTTTTAACACAACACGTAATTCGTATTCGGTCAAAGTTACGTTTTCGTTTTTAAACGATCAACACTCCTAAGGATTGAATGAGAAATATAATTAAAAAATAAAACACTAAAATCAAATACTAAAATAGTAAAATAATGTATATTAAAAACAACGGCACATAAAATCAGATCTCGTCCTCGGAGGCTTTATCGACTCATCTACCCGAGGACCCGAGAGAGTGACCACAAAAACATCATAATATTATGGTTTTTATTAACAATCATAATTATAAAAATAAATGGGAAGTAGACCATAAATAATTTTGAGGGGTGGGACGACTTTTTTAATTTTGTTGATATTGTACATGCAGCATGTTTACATTCATACACTGAACCAAATATCATTGGTAGAATTAACAATATGCTATAATCAAATTTTAACAAACGAATATTTGTCGAAATAATACAATTTTTATCATTTTAATGCATATATATATATTGTTAAATTAATAAAAATGTGTTTATAATAATAAATTTATTTTATAAATTTCACAAAATATATAAGTTATAATTTAATAAAAATAATTGAGAAATTAATACAGATTTGATTATTATAATAAAATATGTGTATTATCAAATTGAAAAAATATTCTGTTATAATTGACTATTTTGATTAACAAATGGACGTTTGTTCTACGGAGAAGAAAGAAAGAAATGAACACAAAATATTTATAATTGAATTAACAAAATAGTCTTTAACTCAAATACATTTTTATTCAATTGGACAATTTCATCCAAGACATTGATAAAATATATTGTTCAGTTATCAATAATACGTTTTTACATATTACCATAGGCGTGAGCACGGGGGGCGGGGGGCGGGTTGGCCGCGGCCCCTCCTGTGGCCCGTGGTTTTGTCTATAATAAATGTAATACATATTTGTATACTATATATGTAAATATAAATTTAATTTTAATATTGCGTCTATATATATCTATATATATATACATTTGCAATCAGACTGCTGAAAATTGTTTTTTATATTTGGTTCATTAGAGTCGTCGTTATAACAGTGGTTGTAAACACGTAGGTACAACCCACAGAATTCTATATACAAAGTACAAACTGTTATTATCAATCATCTCTGATATTAGCAGCAGCTATGGTGGTTATTGTGTTTTTCATGGTAGACCGAATGATTACCGAAATATTACCCATAGACGTACCAAATATAATTTGTAAATTATGTTATCACAGTGCAGTTATCAACGTTACGTCTTTATCTCACGGCTGTAGATAATACCACAGAATATCATAATAATGTAAAAGACGAATAACGAATTTACAATTTATTTATCCTCTAAGCTCGTATAATCTTATAAGTTATTACGTAAAATTATATAATTATTACATATAGGTACCTAGTAAATAATAAACTCATATAATGAGTGAAAAGAAGAAAACCGTGACAATGTATGATTTCTTTCATAAGAGTACCTACAGTAAAAACTGACATCGCTAAGGGTAAGTAAAAAGATGTTCAAGATGAAAAGTTCAATACATAAATGTAGTGTCCACTAAAATTGACTGTTCGAATACACAACACTATATGTCTTCAAAAGAAGAAGAAATGAAGGTTTCTGTATACTTTTCAACATTGTACCGTATGATTAGTGGAATTAATATTAAATTTAATCAGGAAACAATGAATATGATTCGAAGTATTGGAAATTTGTTAACTTTAAATATAAACAGCAACGATATTTCAGTCTTGTCCACAGCATTTGATCTAAATTCTGATATGTTGAAAACAGAAATTAACCTTCATAAACATACGGCTAATACACCAAAAAGGAAGAAAAACAAATGCAGTGATTGGGTAAATTGGCTTACAGAATCCAACTATGGAAGGGAAACTATATTTTGTAAAGTTGTCAAAGCATTAAAAACGTTTATGGTTATACCAGTAACGAGCTGTTCTTGCGAACGAACATTTTCCAAGCTCAGTATTGTGAAAACCAAGTTACGCAGTACCATGACACAGGATCGCTTGGATGGCTTGCTCACAATATTCATTGAACAAGAACTTGCTTATAATATAAAAATTGACGATGTAATTGATACATTTAAAAACTTTACTTCCGTCGACAGAAGGATGGAGTTGTAAATAGTTATGTTTATATGTTTTAGTTATGTTACATTTTTTAAATATAAATTGTTTAAGTTTTAATTAATTTTTTTACAGGTATTATTATTTTAATTTTACTATTATTATTATTATTTAGTACTAAAATCTTTGGTTCAGACATTTTTTTATGTGGGGCCCCCCTGCGAACAAAGTCTGCGCACGCCTATGATAATAATACTAATATAAATGAAATAGGTGTAAAGTAGGTATTTGTAAATAAATATGATTCTCTGAATAAGCCTCGTTTGTTTTATTTTTTTAATAAAAGATTTTAATTTAAATTATAATTTTATTATTATAATATTCAAATATTATTTACTAGATTGCACTAAATATTTCAGCTATATGAGTGTTTACAATATACTATTTTATTTTACTTTAAATGTGTTTATTTTCCAGAAGTTTTATACAGGCAATTTACAATACATAAATTCGTTATTAAAGAAACTAATTTTACATTTTTTAAATATTGTAACATTTATTAAATTATAATATTATGCAAGTATTAATCAATATATTGTGCTAAATAAAATAACCATACTAGTAGAAAAATATTCTATAATTATTCTGTATAAGTGATTTAAGCTTACAACCTCAGTTTAATCAGTGGTATGACAACAGACATCATACAACAAATTTTATAAGTGTTTTATTGTTGTTTTTTTTTAATGGATTTGTTGAAAATAATTGAAAGTGATATCTCTGAAATAGGAATATTATATCCTACACGATTCTGTCATAACGAACTAGCCGATTTTTATACCTAATTAGCAAAAATAAAATGTTTAGATATTAAATGTAGAATAGAAAAGCTAAATTATTATTACTCAATATGTCCATGGTTCAATAAACATTGTGTTTGTTGGTCGGATAGGTACTTGTCAATGCATAATTTCTAATTTTACATTTTATGGTTTAAAAATAAAAATATTGTGCATCAAACAGAGATTATTAGTAAAATAATATATTTTTTTATAATATGGTTAGATTGTATTTTATATGCTTATATTCTATAGTATATAATCTTTAAAATAATAATATTAATTTTTATTTTTACATCAGTCACGAATTCAAAGTGTAATGAAACTAACTGTATCCTCTGTAATAAAATTTAAAAAAGTTTTTTCTCTCTTATCGAGAAAACTCGTCAATCGCAGTGAACTAGATTTCAACCACTAAGATTTCAAGAAGAATTAAATTTTTAATTAATATAATAACAATGGATTATTTGATCTGTAAGTCAGTTTTTCATATCCGGCCACGAAATAAAAAAAATATATTTGTCGGACACCCATTAATAAATAAAAATTTATCATTTTTTATAATTTAGAATACGATTTATCCAAATAACATTTAATACTAGATTATTCTCAATGGAAAAATTTTCATACGAAAATACTTTTGAATCTATTTTTAATAACTGGTATAAATTTTGAATCTTCTCTATTTCACTTAGATAATAATTGTTATTATAAAATAAAAACAGATTTTATAATATTATTGAATATATTATTATATAATATTATACAATATATTATTGATAATCATATTAAATTAAACAGAGATAATTCACTCTGTATTAAATGTTGAATTCAATTGATTAATGAGAATAAATTCTTATATTAATAAGAACAATAAATTACACATGTATCAATCTTGTTTCGAAAATACGTATATGTATGAATATTTAAAATAATTTTATGTTTCTCGGAGGAGTGCGAGCAAGCTGACTTTAAAGATACATAGGAAAACATTAAAATGTATGAGCAAAAGACATTTCTATTCGAGCTACAAAAATGTCATCATGAACAATTCACTGATATACTGGTCGAACGATTGCAATATAACTGTCATTAAAAAAGTAGATAATATTATTTAAATATTGATCTTATATTAAATATTGTTTTTGTTTTTTAATAATTTATAGTACATATTTTTTATTTTAAATCGATAATATCATTCATATATTATATTGTATTTATTATAGTATATATTTATTATTTTAAATCAATAATTTTATTCAAATATTGGTATTATCAATGTTTGATTAACTAAAAATAATAAAAATATAATTAATAATGTTATATACATTTTTTTATTAACTCATAATATTTTTTTTTTCTTAAACAAATCGCATTAAATTACACAAAAATAATATAAAATAAAATTGATCAGTTAGGTGTATTGATTAATAAACGTGAGATTTTAATATATCTTGTTAAAATATATAAACATTATTATTAAATATTTTATTAATGAGTATAAGGTAGATAAATCATATGTGAAAAAATATTTTTTAATCAAATTAACTTGAAATAAGTATTATTTTAAAACGTCACAACTTTTTTTTTCTGGATTAGTTATGAATGATGCCATTAATGAATCTATGATACTATTAACCGCAGAGCATAATGTTCCAACTTTTTTCCCATGGGTATTAATAACCTTTCGTAATGAAAAGTCTGATAATTTCCACCTTTAAAATGTTTTTATTAATAAATTTATATAATATTTTAACAATATTAAAAATTACCTTTCTTGAGGGGGTACTCTTTTAATCCTATGCAGTCGAATGTCTGCACCACTAATAATGTATCACATTTTTTAACTGGAATATTCACTTTGTCAACACCTTCTTCAGGTTTTTAAATTTGAACAAAACTCTGATCTATTCATTTATTTTACTGCAATCTTATTCTTGTATTTTAATATATGATTCCGAGCTATAATCATTTAAGTAAAAACAATTTTTAGAAAACCTATAACTGCTATAACTATATCTGCATTCCATTTTTTTTAATAAGTTTAATATTTGTTTTTATCATACAATTTTATGGCATTGATGAAATATAAAAAAATACTCATATTTTTTTTATTAAAATTTGAATAATAAATAAATTAATGTATAATTTAAATATTTTACTTTCATTAACGATATACAATGTTGAAAAAACTATAAAAAAAACATTATTATTTATATTATTATTATATTATTTTCTACTTACATCAGATTCAACGTCAGATATATTCATCGAAGATAAAAACATATTCTAAAAACCTTCGTAGTATTTAACGACATAGTGGGTACAACTATATATCCGTTGATAGTTCTTGGTTTCTTCTATCGTCATGTTGCAATATATGAATGATATTTTAATAAAAATAATTTAAACTCAAAAAATTAAATAATTAAATCATTTTATTTAACTAAAACAAAAAAAATAAAAAATACCTACATTATTTTAAGTTAGAAAAAACACGTTTAAAAAAATGGCTGACTGGGAAATATTGATTAATAAAGTAAATTTAAATGTAAATACTAGAGTTCTACCTTATTTATAGACTTGGAATATGGTGTGATCGATGATAGTATGTAAATATAATATTATCAAACGATAATCGGTAAATGTAAAGGTGCCTTCACACTTCATCGTGTCGAAACGTCCGGGTAATCTAGTAACGTCTGGGTGACGAGGGTTCTCGGTATATAATATCATGATAAGGACTTTTTAATAATCTGAACAAAATGAACCATACAGTGATAATATACCATTGTAACCGCATGACAGCAAAATTGAATATATTTCAACTCTAGAGTAACATTTGGTAACACGATCGATTATAAATGTAACCAACGTGATCAGCCAATCAGATCGCTGGATTTTTAACACGACGTCTAAAATTATGGACGACACAATGGAATGTGAAGGTACCTTTAGAAAGTACAATTGTAGTGAACAAATTATAGGCGGTTTATTAATTAGATAACTATACTATTTTTCGTATAACGCGTTGAGGTCAAAGCACCCGTGTCATTTATATATAAATATTATATATGTATGACAGTTAATATAACTAGTTACTGATTGATAATTGATAAATCATGAAAGTTTGTTCGGAAATAATAATTATATTATTTATTATTTTATAATTTTTAACTGTACTTAGGCTATTTGCGATTATTACATTTATTCATTTATTTCTTGTTTTTAATAGTTATAATGTATGTTGTAACATGTCTCTCAGTAACCACTTAAAATTATTATTTTATGTATATACAATCTTGTATATTTACTGTGTTTTTCTCTCAACAAGTTAAAGTTTGAATTTCATAACGCTACGCACGTAACAATAGATATATTATTATTTTAATATCTATATTTTACTTATTACTCATTAGTCCTTATTCATTAAGATTTTTAAATAGAAATTAATATTTAGTTATTTTAATATAGGTTTTTAAAATTCATTATATTCAATCAAATAATATTTATATATTATATACAACACCAGGAGCAGATCAAATATTTCTTTATTATAGCCAGTTTCAAAATTACAGGCAGGTAGTTACAAAAATCTAAATGTCTAAATAGAATAGGTAGAGGACTAGCAAAAATATAACGATTCAAAAAAACTAGTTCAAATACTTATTTTCTAAAAAATATGAAGAATTTTTTAGATTTTTTACAGTTTTTTAAATTTACTTCACCGAAAATTATATCTGAATTAAGATCATTGTGCTCAGGATTCTCATATAAATTCTATTTATTTGTTGAGTGTATTTATGAAAATATTTTATCAGATCAGACAAAGGACGTTACATTTTAAACTGTGTATGTATTAATTAATTCAAATTACAAATATTTATTAGAAAAAATATTCCGTAAACTTTTAACTGAAGAAAATAGTTTTTAATGAAAGGGTCGAACTGTTTATTGAAATGAATGGACGGGATTCAGTTGAGGAAAACATTTTTTTAATAAAGTTAATCCGGTGAGGATCGATACATATATTAAACTACCTAAATCTATAGTTGATTAAAATGCTATTATAAATGTTCAAAATAATAATTATAAATGTTTTAAATATGTAATATTATCTAAATATAATAAATGCTCACATAAATAAGTATAGAATGAATGAAGAAAATTAAATTTTTTTGGAAAAATCTAGTGGTTTAAATTTTAATTGTATCGATTTTCCTACACCGTTCAATCAAATAAAAAAACTCGTACGTATAAATAATTTATCAATAAATATTTTTCGTAAGGACGACAAAAATATAATTTACCCCCTCCCTGTATAATTGTAAAAAATAATTTATAATCAATTTTGATTTATTATTTATCGGCACCAATAAAAAACTACACTATTGTTATATTAGGAGTTTTCCTAAATTGATACGATCACAAATGACTAAAAATTTTAGTAAATTAATTATTTTAAATTAAATTAATTTAATTAATTACAATTTTTGGCGATAAGCCCAATAAAATAAAACAGTAGGACTAAAACAGTGAGTTGCAAAAACATCAGGAAATTTGTGGAAAATATAAATTATTTAATCCAATAATGATATATAAGCATGATCACAGGTTTGTAAAATTTAAGCTAGAAGACATACACATAAATCCATGAGTTATGGATTCTATGTAAAAATTGAATATAATCTCTAATCTGAATATAATTAATTAAAAAATTTAAAATTCCCCGGAAACCAGTGATTTATAGAGGCAGAAAAAACATTTTATGAAATCAATTGATGCTTTTACCTGTTCATTTTGTTCAGTACGGTTTGATACGTTAAATTATTGTGTTATTAAAATTCGAGATCATTTACATTTAACTGGTAAATATAGACGAGCATTATGTTTAGAATGTAATTTTTCTGCGGAAAACCCGTCGTTCGTTCCATTATATTTCTATAATTTAGCATATGATAGTAATTTTATTGTACATTAATTAGACTATAATGAAAAAGATATTTGTGTTATTCCTAATTCTAGTGAAAAATACATTTCATTAAGTAAACAAATTTAAAGTACATTTTATATATAATTCATTGATGCATTAACATTTATGTTATATTCATTTAACATTCTAGCCAATAATTTGGCTGAGGAGAAAAGTAGGTTAAAGGAGACATTGACATTTTTTCAGTTAGAGACGATCGATTTGGTTATTCGGAAAGGTGTTTTCCCTATAAATATATGAATAACTGAAAAAAACTTGAATAACAGATTTATTCTCTAAGATGAAATTTTATAATTCTTTAATTGAATATTTTGGTGTTGAGTTATTTGTAGAATTATTCATATATATCTTTAATTGAAAGTGATATTAGCGAAGATGGTTATGCTCGTGCACGAAAATTTTGGAAACGATTTAATATAAAAACTTTAGGAGAACAATCAGATTTTTATTTACAAAAATTCATAGAATAATTCGGTTTACACAATCAAAATTGATGGTTCCTTGTGTTAAATTATATACATGAATAATAATTAAAGCAACTAATAAATTTGAGCGTCAATTTTGGAAATAATTAGTTAATAGGGTTTTTTTGGAAAATGTATGGAGAATGTTAGAAAACATCTAACATTAACATTAACATCTAATGATAAAAACAGCACATAGATATATGTTTAAACCTAATAATTAGGTTTAGACAATATTATAGATCGTACAATATATTTAAAAAAATTAATGGCAATTCAATATTCATATCTATGCATAAACAAACGGTTAAATTCGATAAACCTATTTATGTAGGATTGGCATATATATATATATATATAACTAATTAGGCGATATTAGATATTTTTAAAATCATTATGTACGATTTTCATTATAATGTAATGAAAACAAATAATGGTGAGAAAATATCATTACTGTATACAGATACATATTCATTAATATATAAAATAGAACATTTCTTTGATGACGTGGAAAATTACTTTTTACAAAAATTCGATACATCAAATTACCCTATAAATCAGTATGATTTATAGTGTAATTATAGGCAAGCGTTGCTGTAGTAATAAATATAAGAATGAACAGGGGTATTTTTAAGAATAAATTAAAAAGAAAGAGAATATCTGAATGTATTTCATTACGACCGAAATTATATGCATATGTTGTAGGCGGAGAAGAATACCAAAAAGTAAAGGGTGCTAAAAAATATTTAATAACTAATTGACTATAAATCATTATACATCCGTCCTGAAAAATTATATTAAACTAAGTACACAAAATAAAAATGATCAATATTTTTATATAAATTCTATTTATTGATTTAGGAAACATGAAATATTTTCTAAAACAACAAATAAACTTGTATTATGTGCTAATTGTGATAAAAGAATTATACTAAAAAATTATATAATCACACTTCATTACGGACATTAAAAATTTAATTTAATTTAAAATTTCCATTAAACCTTGAACATTTGTATTTATAAAATTCAGTACCATTATCTGTTTGTAATAATTTAGACTGTACTTTTTTTAGTATATTTCCCATATTTTTTGTAACTTCTTTTGCAGTTTTATTTTCTAAAGGTTCTGTCCATACATATACTTTGTATATGTATCTACATATATCAACTAAAATTTTTTTTTTTTTAATATGACTGTAAATTTATTTATTCAACCTGTAAAAACTCATTCCTGAACCGAGTAATTTATTACACAATGTCTATGAAATATTTTTCTAGTTGGCGGTGTAATTCATTTGCTATATATTTTAACGTAGACATTATAGGTACTATAAGTTTTCTCTCTCGTAATTCCTTTTAAATAGCAATTGTTTCATTATTAACACTAGTGTTTCCTTCATTTCGAAATGATGTTAAAAGCTGAAGACTTATCATCTAATTATCAGACTAATCCATTCGGGTCGAGCTTGTGAAATAAAAATAGGTAACGTGTTTTCAGCTTTTGAAATTTTATTGTGTTTTTTGTTTTCCTAATCGAACAACATTGATTAAATGTTTCTAGATTTAAATCAGTGTTACAACAAGGTTGATGTTCAGTAACATTAGAATTTAATGGTAAATCAGTAGATCCAGAATTAATTCCTTTTTCATTCATTTGTGTGCAGGTTTTATCATATTAGTCCACTTAAAGTTTCTTTTACTTTTAGGGTTCCCATCTGAATTAAGATAAACTTTTGTAGTTTTTAAAATATCATAATAGTTTTCAAAATCTTCATATGTTGCTTTTATCGGTTTTTTCTCGCATAATAATAACCAAAAACCTATAGTCCATGGAAAGTATTTTCCAGTGACATGTAAATTATGGTTCATAAAAGTGACAGGGAAATTTTATATTTTAGGTTTATCACAAGATTTATCGTAATATTATCCCAATGCTTTATCATATCTCCTAGATTCATAAAGAGCATTATAAAAAATATTTAAAGCCAGGTTCTGATACCATCATCATCATAATCATCGTCACTATTAACATTATTGTGTATGCTTGATAATTTTTTTTTCTACAATTGTATTCAGTGATTCGATTATTGGTTTAAATAATTCATGAAAATAGTTCCTGCAACACCTCTTTCATTTCCAGATTTTACATTTAATATTTTTTTTCGATTGAATTAAATTCGATAATAATACTTTTTGCTCGTTCATTTTTATTTTTTTTTTTAGTGAATTGTTGACTATACTGTGTAAAACGGAATACCAATGTAGATTTAAGTATGTATTTATATGATTATTATTTTATTTTTATAAATGTATGAAAACCATGCAAATATTATCATAAATTATATATTTCTTTATTTATCAATAACAATAAATCTAAAATCATCATGATTCAAGCAAAAATCACACATTTCACGAAATTCTGAAAAATTTATATCGTCAGGACAATGATCATTGAAAATATGCTATAAATTTATATCATCCAGTTTAAATATTAACAAAAAAAACATCACGAATAGGTGTTTGATTATTACAAAAAACGTCATCGAATATGAATATTGAATTTCGTTTCACTAAATTTTATTTATTTACTTGTTCGACATTAGTAAATGTAAATAGATTAGCGTCTTTATTATTATCAATTTTTTTTTTCAACGGAAGATATTTTTTCTGATAAGGATTTTTTGTGTATAAATAAATATTTTCAAATTTTAATCCATTTATATGAGTAATGAGATTAAACATTACATTTGTTTTTTCTGATCAAAATGGCCTTTCCATTATCCACGTATACTATCGGGTAATACCGAAAAATGTCTTAACGGTTTTATCCGTGTATCTACGTTTAATATGTTTAATTTATTGTTTTACTCCATTAAATACATTGTATATAAATACTATAATTATTTCAGTACGTAATCAGTTATATAACATGTGTCCTAATTATAAGTCGGACACTGATAAGACTGGTAAAGATTTCTCAAACACTGCTATAAATAAGCTACTCTTTGAATCTGATATATCAAGCCGTCAATTTTGCGGGCCGGGTATAAAATTAGAAAAAAGATTAGCTTGTGGAGAAAAAAGGTATTAATCAATTAGATTCAACATGTTGTGATTATGATATTACGTATTCAGAGATTAGTGACTTGAAATCTAGACATGAAGCACATAAAATATTAGAAAACTGTGCTCGGGAAAGAATATTTTCAGAGAAAAATTTAAAATAAAACTCAGTCGTCTATACGGTAATGAATACTATGAAGGTCAGACAAAAAATGGGTATGAATTAAACGAAAAATACCTAAAAGAAAATCAAAAAATAATAATAATAATAATAATAATAATAGAATAATTGTATTGCCGGATCAGTCAGGAGGTGCTATACCGTTTATAATTATGCTTTGCTAACTTCAGATGTCTCACCTGTACAGATTACTATAAAATATTTTTTAGAAAAATGTTATAGGCTTATATCTAAATTATCCTGTTGGAAAAGGCTTATACTTGAATGGAAAATATTATTATAATATAATTGAAACGCTACCCGTTAGAGCTCTCACAGCTCAAGATATTATAAAGATGCTGTAAAGTTAAAAATTAATTATTTCCGCGGAATGTTTTCATGTGATGATTTACCAAAAAAGCCGTATAATGTTGAATATATATATATATATAATATATAATATGTTGGAGAATTTAACGAGAAATTAACAGTTGATTTTTACATATTAGAAACTGTGTATCTTAAAATGGGATTGAAATTTAGTAATAATATGAATATAAAGGTCTCACCGTCGAATAAATTAATTAGTAGTAAAACGGATGCATATTCATCAACATCAAATAAAATTGTATATTAACAGCTAAAAGTAAAAAATTTAAAGAAGTTGGGATATTAATTAATGAAAAATGCCTGAGAGTAAAATTTTAGATATTAGTTCTAATTTTTAATGGATTCAAAAAAAACTAAAATTGAATATCATCCTTATGTCTTATATACAAGAAAATTTGACAATAATAATGAAATACTTATATAACATATCAGTTCAACAAATAGATATGTATCCATTACCACATGAAAGTTTTATTTTTTTGAAGGAAAAGTAGAAGATGGAGCAAAAGTTTAATTCTGCAATAATTGATTATCGTTTGTTTTTGAATAAATACGATTGTAAATAAACGTTGTTGAAGTAGATTGTACCCGTCTTCTAGATGTGACCATCTCGTTCAAAGGTTCTCTGTCATATATACCGGGTAACTATTGGTATTTACAATCGGGTTCAAATATAACAAATACAGCAGGTGAATTTGGTGTAAGTATGTGTACTACTGAACTAATGTTTGGGATTTGTTGAAGATTTAAAAAAAAAATTTAACTAACGCTCGATTGGAATTTATTTTAACAAGATGTAATAGTCCTCTTACCTACTTATTCGATTCTCGTGTACTACATGACATTCGTCTTATCTTTTATACGCCATTTGTTATACTTGTGCGTTCTTGGATCAATGTGTTTGTTTTCTAGTTCTATTCGTTCTAAACTTACGTTTCATGTAAGATTTATTTTATCGTATTTTTGTTTCGGACGATCAGTTGTTTCTTCGTCTTGTCGCTTCATCTAGGTCCGAGTGGCTTCCGTTAATTGATAATCAGTGTTAGTGATGTCACTTACTATGCGTTCCTTTCACTATACTTCTTTCCACTAGACGTACTACACCTAAGCACTTCTGGGAGCATTTACTTTTATACAAGGAGAATTTTTGTCCATTCAGATATCCTCGACCAAGCATAATATATTTTGTCTCTTTTTTACTATTGAAATTAGTTCCAATTCACTTATTTTACCTGGCTCTTCAATAATTATCAGATCTGGTACCATTAATATGTTCAAGAATTCAAAAAATATAGTTCCTACCAACGCCAATCTCATGGCTAAACTCTTTTATCAGCAAACTTTTATCTGGTGTTATCGACTGTCTTTCCCTATTTGTAAAATACATTTTATGGTTCCTTCTCATTTCACTCATTCTCACTTTACTTTCCATGTTCCTTACCACTCCATTAATCACGAACGCAATGAACCTACCTGTATATATAAAGATAAAATTTATAAAATATTGTCGACCACCAACTCTAGCCCAGTTTCTTTACTCTTGTAATTTACATTTTCTCTTAATTCTCAATATTGTTTTAGCTTATTTTTAATTTTAATTGTATATATGTTATCACTTATTACCTTCTATATATATAATCACTATGTTATTACTATCTGGGTTAAAACTCGTATTATATTTATAAATAAGTAAATATCGAAATATATTAGGTACATTATATTAGGCAAAAGTTTTGATTATTTTTCCATTTACTATTAAATCGAAAATATGTGAATATATAAATGTATTCTTTACAATATAATATTATATTTCTATTGTTTATGAATGGTTTTATAACCAAATAAAAACGTATTCGGCGAAGATATAGATACTGTGTGTTGGATGTACTCGTTTTTATTTCAATCATCAAATGGAAAATCAATATTTAGTTGTTATTTGAAAAAAGACAAAAATAATAAATGCTATAGAAAGAATTGATTGAATCAACGTGTTTAAATAGGTATGTACGTATTTAGAGCAAGTTAGATTCGTACTAAAAAAGCTTATTTATGATTTTATTCTGTTCTAAAAATTTTTTAAAAAATTTTAGGTATAAATTCCCCTTTTCCTTTTGAAGTGTCCTTGCAATGTTCAATTAATTAAAATATTAATTTACGAAAATATATTATTTTAATTTTTACTTTTATTTTTACCAAATTATACAATGTCATTTTTTTTTTATTAATTATGAAATGTTAAAAAATTTAAGAAATATTTATAGACTATCATTTTATCCCCGTCCTATTTTCTATCTTAAAGTCTTAAATAAATCTGAAATTGTTATTTTCAAATGGCAACCTTATATTTATTTACGCCATCTAAAATGTTGAATTAAAGCTACCAAATTTATTCCGGATTTTTTTTTATACACAATTTAGTTAATTTTTGCAATATTTATTTTAACAGATTATTAATGATATAAAATACGAAGTACAATACCTATAAAATACAATAGATGGGTATAATAATTCCATCAAATACAAAAGATCATAAAGTTCACATAAAAAAATATGCACATAATTTATAATATATATTTCGCCGACCGAAACAATATAATATTATTTATATTTTATGAAATAAGTACATAAAACATAATAACTATTAGGCTTTCAGCCATTATATTATTTTATTACATCTATAAATTATAATTTCACGGGGCATATTCGGTCTAAACGTTAATAAAAGTTTGTTATTGATATTATTACTGTAATGATATTCACATTATACATTTTATCAAATATCAAAATATGTGTGATAACGACATCGTCATTCGATTTTTATGTATCAGTATATTGTACACAATATTATTATATATAAGCCAATTTTAAAATCATATATCTTAAAATAAAAATATTACAATATTAAATAATAAATATAACAATACAATTCGGTTGACCAGAAATCCAAAACATCACTTGAACAATGAAAAAAAAAAACATTAAGGGGCCATTCAAGTATGACGTAAACATATAGGGAGGAGAGTAGATTCTGAAATGTGCTATCATTTACTGACAAAGGGGATGAGAGAGATGGAAAACTAGGCTGACGCTAAAAATGGAAAATGGAATTTAAACAGGGAGCCGACATTTTTTGTAACTGGTGACTAAAAAAGAAAAAAGGTCATTATTCTTAATGTGAGTCATCCTACTAACGCTAACGTAGGTCAGATAGATGATTAACCGTTTGCTAAAATTCAATAACAAGGAGTAGGAGGAATCTAAAAAAAAAACAAAAATAGGTTATCACACACCTAACATGTGCCAAATGATAACTTCAATTGTAATCATATACCTATTACGTATTTATTTCTTAGTATATTATATTGATTTTAATTTTTACGTATATGTATTATTAAATTATAAATCTGAATTGATTATGTTGATTATTTTATGATAATAAATATGCAAATATCCACATGTATTTTAATACCTAAATGTAATATTCAAACGTACATAACCAGGTAGTATAGATACATTTTCAATTTTTTAAAATTATTTCGTCTATCTAGAAATTTCTATTTTTAGAAAATTATTTGTTACCCATATAATATATTCCTAAAAATATCTGTAAATTACATAATATATATTATATTATGCATAATCATTCATTTGAAAAAAATATGTCTATATTTAAACATTTTTAAAAAAAAAAACAATGAATTTTTTTTCTGCATTCCCACCGAGCTCGAAAATAGTATAATATTGTATAATAGGTTTCCAGTAAATAAAAAAACAAAATAATAACACAATTTCAAATGCTAAAATTATATTTAAAATAAATGTATAGTTATAAAATTAATATTAGGTTACTAAAAATATCTGTTTACATATATATGCATAAATATTTATAGAATATTTAATCACTTATGATTATTACAATGAAATAATTTTAATAAATATTAAAAATAAACATAATGGAATAATGATATAAAAAAATGCATTTTTTTTTTATACCAAAAACACAAATAACGCTCTATATACAGAGCTTACAAAATTAATAGGTCTGTTAGTAGAACCCCTATATAAAGAGCACGACAAAATTATCAGTTGGAAATATTACATTGTATATTAATTTTTTTTATTTTTGACGTATAATTTTAAATATGTCTAGACTCTGATTCTAAATTTTCACGTTTTTACTAGTCACATTTTGATCGGTGCTCGTTAGATAGAGGTTATCCTAGCATGGCGTGTTTGTAAACACAGACAAACACGGTATAAAATAGTATATATTATAATACCTATATGTATAACTTAAGACAAATAATCTAATATATTGATATTAATATTTACACGTAATAAGAGAAAAAAAAATCAAGTTTTTCCAATGATGTTTATATTATTTTAGCTATTGACAAACATTATTAATATTTTATTGTAATAAATATAATATAGTTTAAATGTATTATAGGTCAACATTACAATAAACACGTATTAGATACTATTTTTTTTATTTTAATTCATTAACTAGTTATTCAATTTCTGTGAAGAAACGATAAATATACGAATGGTGAGAAAGTAAGCGAGGAAAGTGAGTGAAAGACAGAGAATTATGGGAGACCGAGTAATGTGCTTACATATGAGTCATAATATGACTGATGTTGATTTTCACCGGACAAATAAATCTGTCGGTTTGGCGGCAGGATCAATTTTCATTAATGTTATTCCCAAACAAGTTCTTCCCGAAAATAAATCGCAATATTGTCCAAAAGTGTTGTTATCCATATTATTTGTCAGTGTAATTTAAGGTATATAACAAACTATTAGTAATCCTTTCTATCTTAAATGCTATCCCGGAACTTTAATTACGTCGATAGTAAAATTTAAATGAACACAATTATGAGAAAACTGTTTTCAATGAAGTTGATTCTTAAACGGAGAAATCAAAACTGATACCGCCGCCGATATGTGCTTGGTTATCGTTTAACCGTTCACGGCCAATAACGAAAGAAATGAAATTTTCGATTAAATATACGATACGTTTGTATTTTGGAAAAATGTATACATATTCGACACGACACATCGTAATGGAAGCCCTGAACGGATAACCGAATTGGTGACATTTATATAGTTGTAACACGTTACACGCTTAGAATATTAACTACTATATACTAAGTATAATTTGATACATGATATTCTATTTATTTATTATGGCCCATTTTTTGTATTTTCTTCTTAATAAAAATAAATATATAGATTAAAAACGAAAATACACAAAAATTTCATTAATTTCAGCTCATATAAAATTATAGTTATTCAACCTGATTTTAAAGTATTTAATATCTATAAGAGGATCCTCCCACAAGAGATGGTAAGGACATGACGTGTTTTTTTTTTTTATGCAAACGTTGCACACAGACAGCTCGAGTGATATTCATCGGACTAAGCTGGGGACAATTTGGCGGGTTACGATAGATTGACGTCCCCGTATTTTGAGCACGCTGATGAGACCTGCACGCGCCTCCGACACATATTTTTAGGAAACATAGCGTCAGACTGTTTATGAATGCGAATCATTCTGTCTGTATGCGATCTCATATTACTAGGGTGTTACATTTAATTGTTATGAGAAGTTTACAAAGTTTTAAATAACGTTAAAAAGATTATATTCAAATAATAGTGTCTAATTTTACTTTGAACGAAAAAAAAGAAATAATTATAAAAAATTATATGTAAAATAATTAAAAGGAAAATTAATATCCCGATACGGTCGCGGAGTATAAATAATACTTATTATGTATTACATTTTTTTTTTTTTTGTAACTAGATATTATTATTATAAAAGTTGGCCATCGTTGGGCCAGCGCACATTCTTATCAATTTATTCGACCCTTATGCGTCAGGAAACATCTGGACGGTGCACCAGTAATAACATGATGAGCTGGATCATCGACGCATCCTTTTATCAGTCGTTTAGACCGGTAGCACATGACCGTTAGTGCCAAGCTCAGGAAGCACAGCACAGTGGAGGCGAGAGCCAGAAGACCTGCCAGCAGACCGGACCGCACACACACCGAATTTTGACTGTTATCTGTGTAGTATCCTGTAGTCCCTGTGATAGTAAAAACGCAATAAGTATTAATATATTTATCTCAGAAAATAAAATTATTTTCAAAATAGATGGTTTTTATATTTATCTAGAATTTTTAAAATTTAAGATGTTAATTTGTATAACTAAAAATAAGATTTAAAAAAATATTATTTAAGATAGGTATTTCAGATCGAATCTAAAAAATACTCAGTTGGAAAATTTCAAAATGCATTCTTTATAGGATCAGTTTATGATAAACAATTTTTTTGTGAACTACGCATATACATTTTTAGAATGTTAAATGTTAAACGAGAAAAACAATCTACCCAATAAATTGGTTTCGGCGAAAAAAGGACTTTTATGTTGATATTATTTCCGGTAAGTATATCGGTCAACGATAATTGGAATTTACTTAAATCAATAAAATAAGTAACCGAATGGTAGCCGTAGGAAAGCTTTAAGATTTCAAAGTTGCCAAGTCTCTGGCCGTTCTATCGAAAAGAAAAGATTCCTAGAACTAATTTTTCTTTCAAAAAAAAAGTTTAAGCGATATATTCATTTATTATTCCAAGGAAATAAACAAAAACGAGTTCCAATTTTTATTTATTTTTTTTTAAAGTTTATTATTTTGTTTTAATGTGATCTTGAAATTTATGTTTTCAATCATTGAATAGATGAATATGTTCTTAATCATTTCTATATACCTTTATAGTTTACTAATACATATATTTCTACAATCTTTTTAGAAATAAATAGGTAATTATGTTTAAAAAAATGAATTTAATTTTAGGTTAGGTAAATAGATTTTATCTGATTTTTAGAGAGGATTAGATATAAAATAAATTCACGACTACCATTTTTTGATACGTATTCCTATTTAGAAGAAATATCTACATTACTGGATCTAAGTAATACACTCACTGTTTGTCAGTGCACTAGCGTCTTCGCCATTCTCGCCTTCTTGGAGCACTCTTAATGATTGAAACAAGTTGATGTTCTGCGAAAGTGCTGCTGGGGTAGTTGCTACTTCCATATCTGTGGATCGTTTGGAAACACTTTTGGCGTTCCTCCAATGACACGGTTGACTCTATAAAAATAAAAATAAAAAATAATTTAGTATGCAGTTGATAGAAAATAGTCTTGTAAGTAACTCTAATATAGTTATAGATAAAGAGCATTATTTGTTTAAACAGCGAAAATGGGTAAATTGTATCATTGAAAGAATATTTGTGTAGATATTCATAAATAAATATTAGTGCGTTGTGTAATATTTTGTAAAAACTATTTCAATACTTTTTATGTATTCAAGTAGGTATGTATATTTTTATTATATGTATATTTCCATCTTGTCATTTTAATACTTCTGAAAATGATCTGTGTCTAAATTTGAAAAGTTTTCACAATCTTTTCCCGTACATTTTAAATAAAAAACAATATAGTTACACAAAAGTTCTGTAGTATCTATCTAAAACTATATTCTAGATATTAGTTTTATGTAAGTTTTTACTAAAAGCATTTAACTGTTGATTCAATTATGTATCTTCTGGCTAATCATCCAATAATTGTTGGTTATTATGTAAGATATTTTACACATATTTTGTTTGTGAGACCTGTTGAATAATTCACTAATTATTAATAGAGACCAACTTACCGGACATCTCCCGTGGCACATCCGGACGTCGCATTCGATGTAAAGCGCTGGCGATCCAGTAAACCTAAACGTTTTCATATACGCAAATACTTGGGTCTCGAATACTTGGCTTTCACTCCACGATCCTCTGAAACGACTGATCAGTTTGTCGTCAACGGGACAACTGGAATCATAAAATATGACGTGTGTGTCAAATCAGTGTTCGGAAGTTACAGCATGTGTTATCAGTGATCGTGTTATAATACGAGTATAATATATTATATTATTATTATTATATTGTATTATATATATATATATATATATAAATAATTATATATGATTATAAAATTGATTAACATTATTTTGAATTTCTAAAAATATATATGGTTTACCCCTACATACAAATAATATAGTTTAATCCACCACTTAGATACCCGAAACAGTGTAGACGTATGAATAATTAAATTCGTAAATAATACTTATATTTTTTTAATAATTATACACCTATCCTAATATAATATAATATTTAATTGTAGATGTAAAATTATACACAACATTGAACATTGTATAATCTAAAAGTTAACTCATATAGTTAAAATATTAGTTCTGTATTTTAGGTAAAAATTGATCAGGATTTATAGACTAGCACTATCTCCAAAGAGAATATTCTGAAACAACTAGTTATTTATGAATGTTTATTCTAAATTAACTTAAAACCAAGTTCATAAAAATACATTTAATTACGGATTAAACTTGATAATTGTTTCCTATTAACTTACCTACTAATAATAAATCAAAATTATGCAGAATTGCATAAATATTAGATATTTTATACCAGAACATTTATTTGATATATAATTTTGATGTTGTGGAGACATTTTCTAAAAGCAGTACCTTTTCAGGGAACTTGGCATTTGTTTCAAGGTTGAATATTCGTAACCTCTCGTGAACTCCCCGTTTACGATTTCAGTTAACGATTTTATATAAAGTATTATATATTTTTCTGTGACCGTCGTGGTATAGCCACCAAGCGGAAATAAAATATCCTGGGTATACCACAAGTTAGAACAATTCAATCAAAATTATTACTGTATGTAAGATCACAATGCGAGTCCAGCGATCTGTGAGTCCGGCTGGACTACGCGGTATTCGCAGTTAATATCGTACAATCAATGTTAAACATATAATAAATTTATTGTTCAGCTTACCCGTATTGATCGATGAGCTGAATTTTTTTCTGTGCACCGTTGTGTGCATAACAATCGTTGACCACAATATCGAAACCGTCTGAAATCACAAAAAAATAAAACCACATAAAACTCGTATATTACTAAAATACGTTATAATCGATTTATATTAATTTACAATGTCGACCACCAATCGATGACCCGACGTACTATATTTTTTCACAGAAAATTGTTAATCGAAAACCTCGATCGGTTTTGGAAAACGTAGTGTTTAAAAGAATTCATAATCATATTCACAGACTGATAAAAATGTATCGTTTTACAATAAACTTTCTCATACAAATATCCAACACAGATGAAAATATTAAAGATTTGTTATATGGAAAATTTTTTCGAAAAATACTTACTTAATTACATTAATTTTTTTAAATATATTTATTTATTTATTTTTGAAAACCCTAAAATATTTACTCAGATACTAATCTAAGTCTAAGTAATTCAGTTTTTGTAATCGATATGTACAGCAAAATTTTAAGAACGTTATATTTAGTAGTAGGTTAATCGGAAGGCAAACTGTGTATGCAATTTATGTGCACGCAAACCGAATAAAAAATGGCACGCGTGCTCCTTTAAAATAAACCGATAAAACGACTATGATTAAAATTATTATTATTTTAGTGACCTAACATTCGAAGTATATTCACAAATAAATTAAGGTAAATATTACATTTTAGAAAATTTCATACTTCTGATATAATCATTATTGTTTAAGTGGACGCTGTGTGAACATTTACATATTATATAGGCAATTTTTATTACATTTTGAATAAATTTATAACAAAACGATTGAAAGACATTGGACTTTATTGTCTTTTAATAGTTAATTACGAAATATGGTCATATATTAAGACCATTATTAATTGTTAATTGATTCCAAAATGGCATACGTATGATTTATCGACAAAGCTTGTACGTCGATCATTTTCATAAAATAAATGTCAATAGGTTTGTGATAGTTACCATATTTGCTCCTCATGTAGATGATCAGGGTCAACGGGTCTCCGACGCGTACGGGTCCGCCAACTCTATTTCCTGTAGTGCCGTATCCGTACCGTATTTCCATGTAACATTCGGGTGGCGACAACGTGAAAACGACCGGATTGCCGGTGGCCACTCTATAATAAAACGAGAACAATAATTACATTAAATGAAGCAATGTGATGATGAACAATTTATAAAACCTATATCCAAAATTCTAAATCCACATGGTGGTTTTCGTGAAATTATATTATATTAATATGAATATAGTAAGTACGTACTCGACGTCTAAAAATGGAAAAGTAACTGTCTTCCAAAAGTCGTAACCGTATTCACATGTGACCTTGAAGTGTTCGTCCCATTCTTCTTCGATCATCGGATTGTATTGGACGGTGACAGTGTTCCACATAAGATTTTTCTGGTGAATAGAAAAAATAAAATTATTAGTTAAGCCATGGGTTTAGAAGACGAATAGGTTTCAACTGTAGATTTTCAAGTAGATTTTGTATTATATATATTTTTATTTTTAGTTTTGGTTTTTTGTGTCGCAAATAATTATGTTAGACATAAAATATCCCAACAGTAGAAAGCTACTAGGATGAAAAATAAAAAATGGAATTAAGGAAACAAAATATGACGATATAAACTTTGATTAAATCATAGAATGCATATTTCCACAAACTCAGTAGCGACTAGTGGACTTTGAAAGTGGGAAGGCGATTAAAAATTATTCATTTTTGAAAAACAAATAAAACAAATTACAATATTAATTATATAATATTTTGAAAGACATTGATTAATCTAAAATTAAGACCATATAGAAAAACAAAAATATAAATACGTTTTACAAAAACAAAAATTACAAAATAATAAAACTTATAAGTTTTATACTCAAAATTTAAGCGTCTATCTTTTATTTCACTAAACAGGTCTTCGAAGTTGGTTTATTTCACAATTTTCTGTTAATATGATACCGAATTTTTATCTACTATATTATAATAATATAATATACATCAATAATAAAAGAATAAATTAAATAAATAATAAAGAAATATAAAAATGTGCACTCGTCACGAACACAGTAAATATACGTTAATTTATTCCATATTGTTCGGCAGGCTACATGTCGGGCGATTATTCGTATCGCTCCGGCAGCCTCATTTTTACCGAATTCCCTTTCCAATGGTTTTGTGTTTTCATCGAATATTTATGACGGGCCATTATCAACGTCGCTCCAGCGCCGAGTGCTGTTCAATACTCGATAACCGAGCAGATGAATAAGAAACACCTATTTCAACCGTGCTATTACCTACATATGTCTTTTTAACTCCGATTACTTCATGGTGTACTTGTTACTTCATAACAGTGAAAAACAATTTTTACTTTACGATAATAATATTTGAAAATTAATAATAATATAACAATAATATTGTTAATATTTAAATCAATATCTAACCTGTTAATAAGTAATTTGTTACAATTTTAGAGGGGGGCGATCGCCCCGTCACCCCTACACATGAGCCACCACTGCACAATCTTAACATCGTTTATCGTATATGGAATCACTTCGGAAATAGATTAAATGACCAAGTGATTATAAAGCTTTTATGTAGCTAATATTATATTTGTTTAACCCTATAGTTCATTACTAGAGGTCTTAAGAGGATGTTAGCGCAATTTGCAATGTAAAACCCATGTTAGCATTTCTCATTTTTAACAACTTATAAATGTCTTAGAAATATGAAACAAAAAACAAATTATAGATAACAACATTATCTAGTGACTTGCCGAGAGTTTGTATGATATTTTATTTTTTTTTTAAAGTTATACTTATTAAAAAATAATTTAAATGTTAAGTCTTTAACAATTCATAAAATATGTTTGAATACACATATCAATAAACGGCTCCGTAGGGCACTAGATAATTTTTTTTTTATAATTTGTTTTTTGTTTCATGTTTCTAAGATATTTGTAAGTTTCTATAAATGAGAAATACAAAAGTAATATTTTCAATAAAATATTATTAATTCATTAAAAACAAGCATAACAAAAAATTATTTAGTAATTAGTCATTTTAAATATGCATATAAAAATTCTTCAATTGTAAGATTTTAATTTATTTTAAAATTTTCTAAAAATTTCCTATATACCCCTTAAAAATGGCCCCACTGACATCTTATTAAGGAATTTCAGTAAATTTTCCACATTTGCTTCAATGTATCTTTAGATCCAATACTCGAAAATGGTATTCGTTAGATGAAAAATGTTTGAGAATGTTAACTAAATTATTCATCTAACAATTATTACCAAATAGAACCATGGAGATTTTTGATAATACTTAATTTATTAAGTATCGTGTTTTTGAACTTTCTGCAGGGTCAGTTTAACCCAGTGATTATCACATAATACGATACACAAAACCCATCGGAATTTAATTGACTAGGAAAAAAATTTAAATCTTACCGCCGGGTTCTTCCTTGCATCCTCTTGTCTGGAATTCTTTCCCAGTGTACCACATCTGTTCAGTTGTATATAAAACTCGTAATAATCCCTTCCAGTGCCGTTGATGTACACGCAGTCCGGATCGTACGAATATCCGGACGAGTATAGTAGACCGCCGAAAGAGCCGTTGAAACCGATCCGAATTTTCATGTAATCATCTTGACACTCAGCTTCGATGTCTGCGAAACGACCAGGAAAAACAAGTTATTAATACTTGAGTGTTTTACTCAGTGGTATTTGACTAACACGTTCAGTAGCAAAGCTAGACTATAAGCTTAAACAATAAACTAATGATATAAATCTACCACATTCAAACCAGTAGGGCCAATATTACACTCAAAACATCCACAATTTATATATATAGGTATATCATCATCGGCCATACTACTATAATTTAATTTTCAAACAAGTCACATTCTTAACTTAGACCATTTAAAAAAAAATAAAAATGAAGAAATTCGCTAGTTTAAAATATTATTAGATATTCATTTCGATGTCTGCAATTTTAATACAGATATATTAACATTTCTAAAACAAGAATCGTAAGCTATAAATAGGTTGTAAAATTTTAGCAACACGAAAAAATAATTCAATATTGTATAAATATTATTGTAAAAACGACCCCACGAAAAATTTAAAAATACCACGATAGAATTTATATATTCGAAACCAACGAATTGTGTACAAGTTTGGTGACGCTGAAAATTCTGAAAACTGATTAGGGAATTGGAGATTATTTTATTTATAAGCAATGTTAAACACAAATAATCTATATACGGAAAAAGGAATAACCTATGTATCTACCAAACTACAAAAATCTGAAGTTGTTATTGTGTAGGAAGGTACTGAAGATAATTACATTGTTACCGAGAAAAATATTTAAAAATAAAAGTAAATATTTTTGTGAAGTTGAGGTTGTATTTTTATTAAAATAAAAATATGATTTTCTATCTATGTTTGAATTCGTGATTTAATATAATAACTTAGTTTATTTGGTTTATTAGTGTTTATTTAGTTATGACCTAAATAATTATATGTTTCCAATGAGTTTAAATTATTATTGGATGTTCAAAAGCTATAAAAGAATTATTTTCCGTTGGCAGCTTTTAAAATTGCAAATACATTTAATTTTCAATACAAATACTGGACTTTTCATATAAATCACTATTTCATTTATAATATTATATCGTTCAATTACTATGGAAAAACTCCCAACTAGTAAAAATATCGTCATAAAAGTAACTAGACAATATTTCTCTGACCAATTCATAATATTTCTTTCTGTCAAATATAATTAAATGTTGATATCCAATGTAAACTAATTATTAAGTAGATAATTTCTATAAATTTAATATTTTTTTGTTCCAATTCGAATATGATGATAAATACAACCGTTTGACTGACGTCAACGATTTGTCAAATACTTAACTAAGCAAAATTATTAAAATTATAATATTTTAATAAATTGTGTGTAATTTTCGAAAATTACTAGGAATTTTCTTTTATTACTTTAATGTAAAATATATTGTTATTTATTTATTTTTTATTCTGGACCATTTTTGGCGGATATCGTACATTACACAATAACACGACGGTATTTTTTGTTCTGTTTCCCTATTATCTTATTTTATATACTGATAATAAGTGCAGATGAATATTATTAAGTTTTCCGTAATATGACGTATAACGATTATTCTTCTTTTTCCACGTATTTTTTTTATCTGAAAACCCATCAATTATCCCCTTCCCTCGCTTTATTATAACGCATACAATACAATATATTGTTTGGCATCCATCGAAAGATTGCGTATATAAGGTTACCGACAGGCATTATTAATCATAACAGAAATAAAAAATGCCATCATTAATTTCACGGATACTTATATTGCGAACATCCGTGATGCACTCTTCGGGGGTGTTTAGTGATCTCATGCCCCCTATTGATCATGATTTATGTACAGGGCATTCTAACGCATTGTAAATGTATATGGTGATAATAGTGAGTAAGGGGGGAGGTGATGGATTAATCAGTAGAACGAATTCTGTATAGAACAATAATATTTGTGCGTCAATTCGTCGTATGAAAAACCAAAAAAAAAACTTAATTACAACTTCGTTTTTTGTAATATTGGAGTAAATTGATCCATTCTCAAAGTTATGGAAGAGAATAACAATAATCGAAGTAGATATATTTCTCATTAAAATTAAAGTTTGGAAAAAAAACTACATAGAATAGATAGATAATATTCTCATCTATATATTTAGTAATGTAGATAAATTTTCTATGTTGTTATTTAGTTAGACTGAGATAGAAGGTATTTTTCTTTATTTAAATGATATATAGTGCCTACTTGTTAACAATATATAATATATATAATATATAAGTATTTATATATATATATATATATATAATAATGTCTACAATGTGTTTCTTAACTAAGTCATAGACATGATCAGAGATTAACGCCAGGTGCATCGAAAAAGTTTATCTGCCCCATTACAGGCAAAAAGTCTATAAATTTAAATACATACTCTTATTTTCTAAATTATACGATAAATGACTCAAATGTTAATAATTTTGTCTGTATTACAATAAAAAAATAATGTCATATATTATATATGCATGAAAAATTTTAGATAAAGCAAAATCTCTAAAGTCGACATTTTTATTTATTTCCCTCGGGTTTTGTGTCGTGGAACTTCTACATTATAAGTATTAAATTATATAAGTACCTGACCTAGTTTATAATTTATATTACCTATATTATTTAAGGGTTTTTATATAAATTTATATCAAACTGTTATGTTATTTAGAATTTTGGTTATTAGGCATTGTCAATAATCAAAATATATTATAAAGTAGTTATTATTTTTAGGTATTTATGAAATTAATGAGATTTATAAACACATATATACTATAGATAATACACTCATCAGAGCATGGAAAACATCACTAGAAATTTGAAATCGAAATTAAAATTCGTCAAAATCCAAAAGACTCTAATAAAACTATAATTAAAAAAGTTTAGTGATGTTACTGTTCGATTTTTGAACTCAAAATTGAAAATATTCGAATATAGAGATTCACTAATATACCACTAAAATATATTATTATCTACTATTATACATTATTATCAAATTTTCCAACATGAACTTGGTAAATATACGTATATCAATTCAAAATTTTGCATTTTACATTTCACTTCTACAATGAAATTTAACTGTGGCAGTGCTAAGCTTATTGATCGGAAATATTGCTATTTTTTATAATTAAGTTTAATAATAAGAATAGAAATTAAATTAAGATAACATCGTAAAAAAATTTTATTCACTGAATTAATACGTAAAAATTAAGGTTTTGTTTTTAACTAAAATGAAGAAGTATCGTACTTTAGAATATTTATTAAATTAATACGAGAGTTCAAAATTAAAATTCTAGTTAAAATATTTTAATAATATTCATTATTACTTTGACATTGACTTATTAAAACTAATTAGTTTAAGATCGTCGTCTATAGACATTATAGAATATGTTTTTCCTATTTTTTATGTTTTCGCTATATCTTTCGAAAATTTGTTTTCTATTTTTAAATGTTTATCTAAATTATACAGTATGCACTTTAAAAATATTCTGATAATCTGATCCTCCAGTCGAGATAATAGTATTATGATAACCCCGGCGTAGCGTGAAATGAACTCGACTAGATCGTATGATCTTGTGTGGATATACCTATTTTATACCTATACAAATATCTCGACCCGCTGCGGTGAAATTGTCCGAGAAGCAATCCGACTAATGGATAATAACATGACAATTGCGATATGAACCGATTTGAATGATTGTACAACTATAAATGACGAGTTTCGAACAGCTGCGACCGTGATGGGCTGTAAATAATCGTATCAATTTTTTACCAATTCTCGTCGTGACTTCATTGCCCGTGTATTATAGGAATACTCCAACAATCAATTCGTTTTTAATAGTCCACCGACTTTGCGTATATAGATGGTACTGTGAATAATTTTAAAATAGATAAATGATTTGACTCGGAACACGCAGACGGCTAAGAGTAGGTACCTGTGAGTATTATGACGAGTGATCTTGCGAAAAAAATAAACATAAAAAAGTATTCTATAAAATATCAAGATACAGATAAACTAAACGAAAAAGTGTTTAATATACACATATTGGGTTGCAGAGGGCTGTTCAAAAAATAAATTGTTCTAAATAGAAATGTTTCCAGTTTTGAAAATATGCAATAATAAATAATAATTTTATTAATAACTGCACATTTCGTATAATAATTACACCAAAATTAAATATAGATACTTGAGATTTTTTTATACTTAATTCAAAATCACTCATATTAATTATGAAATTCATATTTTTTAAATTAATACAATGAAATAACTAACATCGTTTCAAAACTGGTGTATACAAAATTTCATAGCTTTTTTTTCTCTTCATTAAAAAGTATAATTGTCTTGCACTCATAGAAAATAAATATCCAAATCTATAATCGAATTTTTATATAAATAAAAATTATACAAATATTAACATATTATAATATTATAGTAATAATTGTTTTCATAAAAAAGCATTTTTTTTTTTAAAGTCTGGTTATAGGTACCTACCTAATTTTGAAAAGTATTTAAAATAAGTTATTAAAATAAAACAAATTTAATTATTTTTACATTATTATTTATAATTACAAAAATATTATTATTTTGCACTAAAACCGTAAGTACTAAATGGTACTTAAAAGTCGTAATTTTTGCTTTTGTATCTGGAAAAATGCATATGCGCGTTCTTTAAATGGTAAGTTAATTTAATTAATGTTAATTATATTTATATAA
This sequence comes from Pemphigus obesinymphae, assembly GCA_025469235.1. NCBI lineage: Eukaryota > Metazoa > Arthropoda > Insecta > Hemiptera > Aphididae > Pemphigus > Pemphigus obesinymphae. The sequence continues at coordinate 37,871 of JAIPRL010000411.1, forward strand.
TAATTAATAAATACATAAAAATTAAATTAACTTAATTGAATTATATGTTAAAATCTAATAAACTGTCTAAGAAAAAATGAAAAAGGCAAAATATGTTCCCTAAAATTTCAATTTCTTACTTCTTTTCCAAAATATATTTTTAATTTATTATGGGTTTATTTCTTAAACGAGTAAAGTATCGATAATATGATGATAGAATGATAAAATGATGAAAAAAACTATCGATTTTTTTCAATTAAATATCAATTTAAAACGGATTTCCAGCGGCTGCTTACTAGCTGTAAAAGCGACCAGCGAATCTCCCGTTATATTACATGCAGAGTAAGCAGGGTTGGTAAATATATTTTATCGAAAACCTTGTACAACAATTTTTGAACTATAAACAGTTCGTCATTGTCTATACTCTATATGATACAATTACTGGTTTACTTGTAAAAATTAAATTTAAAAAAAAATCCAATCGCACATGTAATATCTCGTTATGAACAACGAATTATTTTGTATAAATGAAAATTTTCTATATTTTGACACTGTCACCAAAATATGGAAAGGGTTAAGTTTTAACATTGTTCAGAAAAAGATTTTTAATTTTTAAAAATAAATGTATATTTTTTATGGCTTAATAAATTAAGTTATAAGGTATTATGTTAAAAATAAAGTAATCATTTTTATTTTTATTGCGTTTCAAAAATATTTATCAGACATAAAATATGACGTATTTAAAAAAAAAAATTTAATAAAAATAAGTATGTAATAAATATGTTGTTACTTGCTATTGTGCACGTGAAATGTAAAACATATATTTAAATATATATAGAGTTTAATAATTTAAAACTTTTTTAACAGAAAATTAAAAATAATCAGTGATACCAAGGATGTACGTTCTAAAATATTGTAATAACCTAGAAAAATATTTAAATAATATTGGAGGAAAACACCAGAAGGCATATAAGATTAGAATACAGTGTCATGATGTCTTTATATTCCTAAATATTAAATTATATAATATTTTCCAAAAAAACGTTATAGACGCTCTTGTATCCAAAACATAATAAAGTTAAATTTTCTCTTAATCTTAATGTATTTTAAAAACTATTATTTGTAATTTTAAACTTTTATTAGAGTTTTAAAAAAATACAATTTCTTTTTTGTTGAATTGAAAAATCAGCGTATATAGGTACCTAATTCAATATATTTTATTTTTAAATCAATTACTAGATTGGGACTGAAATTTAACCAAACTTATGTCACTCTTTCAAAATTCAAACATCTGAAATGCATATAACCAAAATTGTTTTCATTTTTAAAAACCCGAGTTAACTACAACCCGAATAAATTTTGAAGTTTTAAAATGAATAAGACATATTATGTTATTTGATACTTTATATCAGGGACTGGAACCGAATCGAAATATGATTATGTGATACTGAATTATCGGAATCATAACACTAAATAATATTAGATCCAAAAATTGAGCGAGATTTTTTTGCAATGATTTATATTATTACACACGATATCGAGTTTTTCACTTAAATTAAATATTTTTTTAAATTTCAATTGGCGGCTACGTATCATAAGTTATTATTTTTGAAATATTTCATATATTTTCATATTGAACTATATCACAGATTATGTATGAGTTTTTTCTATTCCATATCGAATATTTGGTATTTATGTGTGAATATAAATTTGTTTTCCTACCTTTGGGCTAGAATCGATATTTTCGAGAGTTTTGGATGTAAAATAGATATTATATTAAGTATAGAATTTTTTAGCATTTCATATAGATAACCGAGTAGAATAGTTTTTAGCGTGATATCGTTATATCCTGCCATTCATTTACAACACTGTTTAAATTTCAAATCGCATCGTTATCTAACAATTATTTTTTGGTATTATACGTAGGTACATAGGTTTTTTAATTTTCAAAGCCATAAATATCACATTTGTCAATTTAGTCATTCCGAGTTTACGCATACCTACATAAAATGGATTTTTTTTTTTAGATGCTGACACTTATAATTAATATCACTCGTCCAAGCTTACATCCATCTATCCCGTACGTAGTAAGGCTACAGTATCCTATAGTATGGGATGAAGACGACGTGATAACGAACGTAATCTGCGGTTGTGGACCCCGTGGGAGACTTAAATAAAAATAATACTTTATGGTCCATTAATTTCATTCAATACGAATATTTAATAACTAGTATGAATTTCACGGTCCGTACCACCTCCAACACAATTTTTAAATTGGTTCACAAATATTTAAACGTGGACCCATGAAAATTTTACACGAAAATTAAATATCCATTTCGGGCGATTGTTATTAGAGTGCGTGTTATCGACATCATCATAATAATATCATATTGTTGTTGATGACGATGCATATAGTATCGTGTATGTACATACAGAATAATATATTTTATATATATATTATTATTATTATTATTATTATGTAGGTATAGATGCATTATAATATTATATAGTGGCGCTGTCACCATTACGGATATTATTATTATCGAGACGTTTATACTCATAATGTATGTAACCTACACGTCATGTTGGACATATCGGACAGTCAGTGACATTAAGTTGTCAAATTGAAAATTATCTCCACACCGAAATGCGATTTACGAAAAAACTTTAGCAAGTTTGAACACACGTTGTAAAATATAAAATAAATTTTGTTTTTACCTTAAGTGTGAATGGTGTAATCATATTATAGGTATACGATATTTCTTGAATAAATCCAATTACTCCCAGTTATAACAAATGTATTATCAAATTATCTCATTATTTAAAATAATAATACACTATCATATTTAATCACTATAATTCTCACCATCTGTATTCTAACGACTTTATATTTGAAACAATATGCGTTGATAAATACGTGTGCATTGGTTCTTTGCAGTATACAAAAACCCTGAAACATTCTCTGTTGAATGAAAAATAATGACTGGTTTTTCCAATTTATATATTATGCTGTAATATATAAATATATATATATATATATATATATAATATTATATGTTGCAAATTTTTTATTTCACGATTCCCCTCTTTAATATCACCTTTTATAGCAGTCAGTTTATAGTATACAATATACTCTACCTATATACATTTTGAGAGCAATACCATTAGAAAAAAATTTCACAGTTATAACTAAACCAGTTTTAGGAAGGTGTTTTACTTTTTGCCTCTAACCCCAGATGATTGTCACTGGTTTAACTAACCTGGAAAAGCTATACATCATACATATAATTAATGGTTCGAGGATGGTCATGAAAATCTTACGAAAATTGCTAAATAGATAAGGAAGCATTTCCTGTAATCAAACAAATCTGTATTTTCTTTATATACTTCAATTCCATTTATTACATATCCTAATCGTATACTAAAAAGTACTTATGATAAGGTCATTATCATTGTTCACGTCGGCAACAGCTAAGAGGTGTTTTTCTGTAAAATGCACGTGACTTGGGCATTAAATCGTCAACGGTGTCCCAATGGTTATCTAATGCGATAGTCTCTGGGATTATTTATTGTTTACTTTTTACCACAATCCCGTCAGCAATTAGCGTACAAATAAAAATAATATAATAATATATTGAAAATCGTCAAATCGTGCTGGTTAATTTTATGGTGTTTTCCGAAGACAGAATATCCTACACAACATTAATGTGTACTAATATTATATCGATAGAAGGCTATAATAATAACAATAAATGTAGCAAATAACAATGGTATTATTAAATTTTCAGCAGATTCAAGCCTCATTGACTGTTATTAATCAAGTTATATACTGTATGAATTATATATGTTAATGTAAAGTAATTTTAAAAACTATATATATATATTGATATATTTAGGAAATTATTCTAGAAATAAGGATTGTATACAGTATCATTAATTAGATGATACTTTGACGATACCTATGTAAATTCATATAATGATTTTTGTGCTTAACAATTTAATTCAAAATATAATGACCATGTAATAATGTAAAAATTATAATATTATAATATTATATAGAGGTAAAGTTCGTGAACGATTGCATGTGCTAGAGTTTAAACCAATACCTACACACGTTGTAGTTGTAGGTACCATTTACTGTTAAAATCTGAAATATTCCTTTACTAAACAGCAACTTCCTAATTATATGACAATTAATAAAAGTTAATTATTTATCTAAATTTTTTTTAAATTTTGGTGACATTTTCCTACTAGTACAATATATATTGTAAATTATTTAGTTACTCAGAAAGAAGTAAAAAAAATTAAAGTTTATTTCCTCAATTTAAATACCTTGGTACTTGCAGTTACTGATGCTTTTATAATTTGTAGTTATAGGATTTACCAGTATAAAAATTTGAAATAAAAAAAAAAATAGTTAGGTACCCAAAATAACAATAAATTTGAAAATTGTATACTTTACACTTACTTAAATAAATATATAATTTTGTGAATATAGATGTACATCAGATGAAAAAATTCTTGTTTAAATCCATGATTATGAATTCTTTGTTAAAAAACTGTAGTGTTACTTTCATATAATAGATTTCTTTAAAAACATTGAAATTTATATCAAGTGATATCAAAAAATATGGAGAACATGGAGATCAACAACTGACCATTAATAGAATACCAAAAAGTGATTTTTATAAACCGTATTGGTTTGACGTAATGGGTATATTAAGTTATATATTTATACTTAATAATTTTTAAATAGTTTTTCTTCCTTCCAAGTATAAAAAATCCCGTTTTTCTTCACATATAATGATTTTTCTATTATATTACAATAGGCACTACACTGAACTGTAAAAATCGACATAAAAAAAATTCGAAAAATTCGAAGAAAATGTTATTTGGTAGTCATGGTGATTTTGTAGTAACATGTGCTATATAGATTATAACTGAATCGAATCTATGTTTTTTTTCTAGTTTTATAAATATTTTATAATACATAGAAAATAATACACACTCAAAATGTAATGTATGATTTGTGTGTAACGTTCAGACAAACCAAAAAAAAAATACTTACTGATTATTTTTGCATAAATTATTACCTGTACATTTATATGTATAATTATTCGACTCAGGCGAGAAAGCAATATTTTTGATGATTCTCTATTATAGGTACGTAGGTCTAGAATTTCTAATAAAAAAATTTAGTTGAAAAGTTAGTGATTAATCTAGTTTTTTTTTAAGTAGTAATAAATCATTTTACTGTTTAATACTTAAAAGTTAAAGTACCTATACATATACATTTACTTTCGTAATCAAATATTTATTGCCAAATACCAAACAAACTTATCTGATAATATGTCTCACAAACTTACTAGAGATGACGTTATTGGCGATACGCACTAAACACGGATTTCTTTATCAATCTGTTCGTGGCATTTAAAATTAAACCTAAAAAGGCGGGTTTCGATCTTTAAATATCTTTTATAATTTTATAATTATAATTATTTTTGATACTTCTATAATAGAAGATTTTTGAATATCGCCATTTTTATACCATGATTGTGTTTTCTATCAAACATAAACAAAAATATTTCCTTATTTTCAGAATTTTAGCAAAGATCAAAATTATTATCTATTCTACATACAAGGTTTAATATAGGTTGTATTTTTGTTATTACTCATCACAATATCACTCATCCCAAACTACAACGTTTTGATATTTTCGCTTCGAAATTATTTTACGTTTACAAGGGAAGTTGACTTCAATCCACGTCTCCCTTAACGTTTCCTTTGATACGTAATACAGGGCCGATCTTGGTTTATCGAAAATGATCTGTATTGGTCTCGCACCTATCGTACATTATATTACCTGCCAATTTTATGTAACACCTACACCTTCAAACGTGATCATATAATATACGTTTATTTACATATTCAGATACGCATATAGATCGCCTTAGTGAAAGTGTATTACGCGTGTACCCCGGAGATTTTCCATGGGGGGGGGAGGAGGGAGATGGTGATAATTATTATTATATATTGTCGAAGACGGTCCAGTGATCATAAAATAAACAGAAACGGCCGTACTGCATGTTCAATGTTATACACGGAGTTTTATCATGATGGCCTCTTTATTAAACATTGAATATATTATTATAATATATGTATATAAGGAAAACAAAAAAATAATCCCCATCTCAAGGATCGCGTATATATTATAAGAAATTACCAAGGTATTGATGACGGTAACAGCGATGATAATAATGGAGAAAACCGAAACCGTTCGGACGATAAAATATAACGCGGCTGAAGTTACGCAGGGCTAGTCATGTATAATAGTGTTGTAAATAATATGCGGATTCGATGCTAATTGGTATTAATCTGAGTCGTTGTTGTACTTACATACACACAGGACGTTTCGTAACATGCCGTTAGATTATTAAAGTTATGTCACCGAGGACACAACGCAGTTTTGTACACATAGTTATTGCATAGAATTTACAACAATTATAATCAGAATGGACACTGATAAGAAATTATATGGTTGACAAATTTGGAACATCATAAATGAGGTGTGACATAATGCTGATTAGGATTAAAAACGTTTCATCAGTTTACAGCCAATTGGAAGGTCTGAATATGAAAATCGATAGTTCCTACGGGAACGGGAAAAACAACCGCCTATACATATTGATTATTTTAAATTTTGTGTGACATTGTATATTTATTTTAAAATGATAAAAACTACCTGGTTAACGTTATCCGTATATGTATTTTAACGTAATTTCCAATTCATAGAGATTAGAGTAGATTTAATAATAGAAATAAGAAATTATATTTCATATAATTAATATGAGTATTTATTAAATCCTCTCATTCTTACACTAGAAAACTTAGCCTCTTAAGATGTTATTTTCAATAGTTTATCCGAAAATGTATTTCAAATATTTAATGGAAGTTATAATTTAAAAAAATATTTATGAAAAACAATTAGTATATATTTATATATAATGTGTTATATTCTGTTCGATACAAATAAGATTAAAAGTGAAAATGGAAAAACATTTTTCTTAAGAAAAATTAATTTACATATAAATAGCTACGATTATATTATTATTATATCAGTCGTTAGATGTATATTTTAATAAAACTTGTTTATCAACTCTAAGGAAAAAAATGTTTTTAAACTTATCAAAATATGGACTTGTATACAGATACTTTAGTATAATAATATACATTATATATATATATATATATTTTTTTTTACTAAAATGATTTACATTTTAGTTTATATTAAAAATATTTTTATATAAATATACTTAAACAAGATTATATTAATTTAAATTTAAAATAACATTTTATCGATATAAAATAAATTGTCTTGATAATATTAGATTTACTATTATATTAATATTTATTTTGTTCTCGAAACTAGATTATACTTATATACTATATTATTGATTATTATTATTATTTTAATTTTAAAAACCTCATGTGAATAAAGATAAATAACTATGGGAAAGGGAAGCTATCCATAAACAGTGTTGGGACTTATATAGATAAATAAACATAAGTTATCTAAATAATTATCTTGGATAAAAATTTTACCTATCTAAGTAAATTTATCTAAATAATTTTAATATATAGATACATTTTTAAGTATCTAATATACAAAAGTATCCATTTTTTGGCGAAAATATACTCTTTCACTCCAAATGCATACTTTTATATGCAAAAAAAATGCATGTTGTTTAATACAATATAGTGTGTACTTATGTCTGTAATTTTTATTATAATTTTGTTTGTCACCGACAACGTGACTGTAACGACTGATGTCAGTGGTGTAAACAATTTTACACGTCAAAAATAATTATTGATTACAATTATTGTATAAAATTTACCTACATATTATATTTTCATGAATGGAAACATGAAAATTGAAATGTGTAAGTATGTATCAATTAATTGTTGCAACGTTCGGTAAGGAAAATAGCTATGAATAATAATGATTACATAGTGATAGTCATTTTTGATTTTTATTATTTTTAATTTAAATATAAATACATTTTTATTATTTTAATATATATTAAACACTTTTTGGATTATCAATTTTGATCAAATATTTTAAAAATATTATAACATTTTTTTTTTTAATTTAAAAATTAACTTTTTTTATCTTTATCTAGATAAATCCTTCGGATTCATCTTTTATCTTAATCTAGATACAATTTTAGTTATCTAATCCCAACACTGTCTATAAGTCATAATCATACAATGATATAAACATATATGATGAAAACGTATCCCTCCCAAAAAAAATCTCTGTTGCTCTTATATATGTCTTTTTATACTATTTATGATATAAGTGTTTTTTAAAACTAATAAACAATCAAAAAACGTACGTTGTACTCGCGTCTTGTTATTTCCGTGCCGCCGGCCATCCCAACTTTCCACAGTTTGCAGTCTCCAATCGAGCACTGTTGAATCGGCCGGAGATATGGGTCTGGACCGGAGTTGAGTAGTCACTGGCACGTAACTGTCACCAACGTACAATACCTGTGAAAAAAATATAAATGAAACATTAACGAATTTTTATTTAACATAGTATGTACTAATATAATGTACATAGAGCTGGTTTGACATCGTTTCGGATACTATATTTGCATGAGCTACGTACTGCGAAAAATTGTTCGTAAATTTCGGTCAATTGGTAAATTTTTCAAAAATCTCAAAGTGTAAAATTTGTATTTTATTATACAATTTAATCGTCTATTTGAGGACAACGTTACATCTATATTTGCTGTCTACGTCTATATATTATTATAACGAGCAATTTTTATATAGTAAAAAAACTTAATGCAAAAATTTAATTTTGGAGTTTTGATTAAATTAATTTAAACTATATATATATATATATTACATAAATGAAGCAAAATTCGATAGTACTGATAATCATCATGTTATTAAACTCAATTATTGACAATTATTTGTCGAACACAATGATTTTTGCCGACAAGTGATGATAATTAAATTTCATCGTAAATGAACAACAAAATGTATATGTATGTAATGCAAATTTACGATGATTATTATTAACCCAACCTAAATTTTACCCGGACGTATTCCATTAACGTTATTTGCAATTAGTTAAATGTATACTTAAATTTCAATTTAAATTAAATTTTCTGGAGTCAGCTCATTTAAACACCTTGATGATTTCTAGGGATTGTATACATATATACTATTCATTTATGGAAGTATATATGTATTAAAAATGACATTTACTAATGACATAATTTACCATCATTATATACAATAAGCATTATATCATGTGTAGGTAGCATACTATAATAATATAATAGCTTAATACATAACTACCTACATTTCGTTTAGACTACAGTTTTCGTTTCATATAATTTTAATTTTCGAATAATTATATCATTTATCATTTTCTGTTCTATTAAAACCAGTACTGTGAAGTATTTGAATACAAGTACCTATTTAAATACGTTATCGTCCATAAACATTTATACATCCAAAAATGTAATAATCTTATAAAAATAAAAATAAATTAGACTTGCAAAAATGTTCTATATACTATGTACTTACGTGTAATACGTTTGATTTGGATTTTGACCATGGAGTAGAAATACATTGGTTTTATTATAGGCATTGATATCTATAATCTATATTTAGTATTTTCCAGAATATTTTTCAGAAAATAGTTTGGAAATGTTGGTATTATCTATCAACTAGACACAATTTTGTAGTATACATACTATACATTTGATACATAGTTATACCTTTATATACACATATCTTTCCATGGTTGTTATACAGACATTTATTTAGAATTCATTACATAGTGAGTAACACAATGGTTTACGATAATAAACGATCAATAAATTATATTGTATATATATTTTAATATGCGAAGTCTAGTGTTACTCCAACTGATTTAGGTTACCTACATTAACGTAATTTAAAAATATATTCACGGGATTAATGTTTATTCGTACAAATTGAATGTATTTCAACATTTCTTTGAAACATATCCCTGATTATATTTTAATATTTATTTGAGAATATTTGAAAGTAAATATTAAATTCTCCATCTCAGTACTGGCAATTTTTATGAATAGTCCTTACACCAACGACAGTTTTGCCACGGACTGACTTTTGTTCGACAAAGACGTACGTGTGTTCTTGACGTATAAATTGTCATTACCTACTATTATTATTATATTAAAACATCCAATTTCGATCAGTTATTTTGTTGCAGACTTCGGGGTGATGTATATATTTATAACATTTTGGCGAGATATCTGGTATATTTAGTGGGACAGAGCAGTGTGGGAGATCTGAAGTGAAGTATGTTCCATGTGCGTTGGTCCATACACCTATACCACACAAAAGAAAACGTTTTCGAGACAGATATGACGATTAAATTATATTTTCACGGCGTGCGATTCGGCGAGGAAAAAATATAAACAAAGTACGTGATAATATGTGCGATTCGCGTATACATATAGACTCATAAGGAAGTAATACACATATACACATAAATTGTATATATAATAATATGTATTTGTTTTCGTTAACGAATTCGTTTATCAAGGTTAGACCATCGGCCGGCATAACTGTAACAATTAAGTGTGTCAAATGTGATGTGCAAAAAAATAAAGTGTCCGTTTTACCCTTTCCTCCTACGTGAGCAGTTAGGTACCTAAAAGAAAACTCGAATTATATTTTCAAACCGTGACAAATGATTTTCATTGAATCGTCGTAGCGAAAAAAATGTATCGATTTTAATTTATTGCGTGTAAAAAAACTAAGTAGGTAAGTACACCGCGTAATATAATAATAATGCTATAAATAATATTTTCGTGGAATTCATTACCTATTAAAAAGTGACGACCACTCGAAACGCGATACATTCGATAAATATTAGGTTAAATGAAGTCGTTTAGAAAAGTGTTTATTCAAAATATATCTAGTATAATATTTAATAATATGGTAAATATTTGTAATCAATTTGAGATTAAAAAGAACCGAGAAATCAGAAATTATGCCCCTCCCGAAGATCCAAAGTCTATTCAGTTCAATAGTCTTTTGAACACAAGTATAGATACAATAATATGAAGCCATCACTGCAATGATTATCCATTTGGAAAAGTCAATGTTCTTAAATTGTCTAATCCAATCGAGCGTTCGAGTTAACTAAAGTATTGAGTATATTTTAGTGGAATTAATGAAATATCAACAATAACTTAATCGAGATAATAAATTTTATGAATAAAAATTTCGAATCATCCATTTTATATTTTAGAATTCGATTAGTTTTCGATTTCCATAATATTATGACAGTTTCCGATAACTGTTATGATGTGACGAATATCAAAAATAATAGTTTTAAAATTATTGTAATAATAATAATTTCCGGATAAATGAAAACAAAATGTTATATTTCTTAGAATTGAATCAATTAAATTTTAAAACTTAATTGAAAAAATGTGAAAACAACAATTTACGTTGACGTTATCGTAAAGAAAAATAAGTATAGTTAAAATAATTATTATGTTAATATAAAATTCAAAGTAATCCGTTAAATCAAAAAATAAAATTAACTTGCTAATTTATTCATATTTTATGTCTAGCCTTAGGGCGTACCTATATTATTATGTGTTAAATCAAAGGCTTTTTTCAATAATTCGATTTACATTTATTTCTTTGTATTATGCATAGATATAAGCACTTAATTTCCATGTTAAATCCAATGGCATTTCTTTATGGATTTTTATACAGAAAAAAATAATAATAAAAATATTTGCATATAGGTATATTATGTTTTTTTTTTTTTTTTTTTACAAAAAGGACGTTTTCCGAAAACGTCATAAATTATATCGAATAAAGACCCCGACGAAAGTCGTAAAAGAATAACATGTTCGTGCCGACGACTTGCGGAGATTTTCAAACGATTACCGTCTCTACAAAACTACGCACGCACCGCGAACTCACACACTCATACAAATGTAATACACTTGTAGTTACTGTCGTTTTATTTTGGGGGTAAAACAATAAGGAATGGCCCTCTAAAATAATACTAACATATTTTTTTAGACTATATTGGCATTTCTATCCCTCTCCAAATATCTATATTTACCAGTGATTTCGATCTCAATCATAACTAAATGAATTGTGTAGAATAAATGGAAAAATGTACGCATACTATAGTCTATATTTTATCAAAACACTACATTCGTGTATATTTTTAACATACTAAAATTTCGAGTCATCAGATCGGTTCTAGATCATGTCAACAAAATAAAATTAAACTAATTTATTTTATTTTTTTGCAATCAGCTATTTATATTTTTATTGACTATGGTCATTTATTTTTGATCAAATCTTAAATATTTTATATTTATTTCTGAGTTGAAATACGCAAAAAATATAAAAATTGGAAAAAATTGAAGAATAATATTAGTTAAATTGTTGGTAACGTCAAGTGAAATAAGTACCTAATTATTAAATATTACATTTGTAATGTGATTACGGATGAAAATCGATTCTATTAAAAACTAAGGTTAAACAATCGTTACGCTCATTGTGTAAATGATAATATTAGTAGGTAACTAGATAACGGGATATATTATAATATATATGAATCATCGAAAATTAAACAAAATAAATGTATTATTGTCACATATGAATATATTTACTTTTAAATCAACAACATTATGAGTTTGCTTTGGTAAATTAGTTCCTTCGATAATAGTTATACTAGAAACTAAATCAAATTAAAAAACTGGAACTTAAAATTTCAATTATTTGAATTATCTTTAAAATAACCCATACTCTTATAAATCCTTGAATATTATGATTTAAAATATGGATATTTAGATCCTATTTAAAAACATAATATACTCGTAATTGGAAACCAAACCAGAAACTATATTTTTTTCATTTTCAATAACCGAACAGGAACGGAAAAAAACTTTAAACGTTCAACCTTTGATGGCCTAATTCTATATACAAATTTAATTTTATTATAACCGTCAATATGTATTATATCCAAAAAATAAAGAATCGACTAGATTCAAAAAATTATTAATTTACATTAATCTAGGCTGATCAAATTCAAGTTTTTGTAACGCAATTAGGTTAAGTTATATTTATTACTATCGAATGTTAGTATACTCGGTGAAAAAGTGTAAAGTTTATCTAAATTATCTATTTACTCGAACAATAAAGTTACAATTTGAAAATCATTTTTCAACTAATGTTAAGTAAATTTAAAAAAATATATATCTGACTGAAAAAATATAATTTGCTTTCTGTTAATATAGAATTAGTTTGACAGTTAAAAATGTAATAATTAGATATACCTAACTAATAAGTTAACATTATTAATTATATCTTTTAAAGCGAAAATTATTATTTTGTAATTTATTCAAGTTAACTAGGTTAGTTAAGAAGTTTAAATTTACGATGAAATATGTCTTGTGGAAATCCACAAAAATATATTTCACATAAAATGCTCAAAAATGGAAAAATAGCAAAACGTTTAATTATCATATTAATATAATATTATAAAATGTATTCACCGAAAATCGATTAGTGGTATTCATTATATTATTATAAAACTGATTTAAATTTTGGTCTTTTAGAAGAACATATCGCTATAAAATATAAAATTGTTTGCAATTTATTGGCAAGATTTGTTCCACTACCAGTCAGAACAAAGTGTCTGAAAAATATAAGCACAAGAAAAAATATAAACATATTTCGTAAAATAATTTTCACTACGTTGGGGATTTTGGATAAGTATGTTATATGCATTTTTAAAAATGCCTCGAGCAAAGCCGTTTTTCCTTGTAAAACAATAGGTCTTTTGAAACTTTAAACACATCCGTCTATGATTCTATAATATATAAATATATACACACAGTTACATACTTACACAGTCCGAGACAAACTTATAACTTATTCTGTCAAGTACCTATTATATTATTATAATATGATGCCAAACGAAACTTTTAAAGCTTCACACTCTTTCTATCAACGAAAATATTTATAATGAAAAAACACATAGCTACAGCACCTAGAATCCATTAGAATTTTAAATTAAAAAGTTTAATATTGCAAAACGCCATAACGCATTTTAATCACATTCCGGTTCTACTAAAATGTTTTAAATTAAATATTTTTTCTTTCAACATTCCGTATAGCCAATATATATATAATGTAGAGTTGGTATTCTACAATAAACCTTTGTTCGTAATTCGAGAGGTTATATTTCTAGTTTTTCTTTACCCTAATACACTCGGTACAAAAAAAAAAAAAATGATTTACACTCTAAAATTACATTATTTATTAAATTACTAATATTAATACTAAAATAACTGAAATAATATATATTTTGGCCGAAATTATTTATAACTATTTTTCTGTTTTTATACAATTGAGCCAATATGATCTGACCTTAATCTCGCATGACAATGAGTAAGGATTACTGGCAGGGTTAAAATAACACCCCTCATATCTAACTTCCAAGGAATGTCAAACATATTATTTATATTTTCCAATAACTTTTTTCTTTTAAAGTTTTAACATAGGTACTACACACCCACACAGTTCACGTTATCGGTAAAATTATACGTTTATCACAACAATGGCTAGATACCAGTTTTCAAATTTCTTCGGGTTTTTTATGAACATTGTTTATGGAGACGAGTTTAAAGACATAATAGTTATGAAAGTAATGGGATAATTATTATCAAAGAAGGTTTGAGTGTAATAGAATGTATTTTTTTTTTCCAAATTCCATGTCCTATCTAATATTGTAGTAATTTTATATATTTTACCGGTTATTTTGGAACCATTTGGTTATATATTTTATACCATATAAATTAAGGATTTAAACAACATACAAATAATCTATCTCAGATGTGAAATGTTTAAATTTACTATATTTTCGAATACGATTCGTAATTGTCAATTTGTCTACCGTTATATAGCTAATATACATTACACATAGGTACTAGTCTCATATAATATACTTGTGTTTTTTATTTTTATTCTTAATGGTTTCATTTTTAATGTCCGTTGTTCGGATTGAATGTTGTCCTGTGTTTATATAATAAATATTACTCGAGAATTTCGAGATCAACAACCGGGTGGGTAGTCGGTATATTTAATGTAGTAATAATAACGAAAAAATAATATTATTACTATTATTAGTATTATTAGTATCAGTATTATAGTGTCTGAAGAGAAATAAAAATATAAAAAAATCATTCTTGAAACTGGATACACGAATAAAAATGTATGAAACAACAAGTGGTAATAATTGAGAAAACAATAATAATTTAATGATTGTAACTATTAAATCGGTGGGCGGTCATATATTATATGTTCACATGCAGTCGAGTGTAAAATGAAATGTGTTATTACATATATGAAAACAATTAAGTCTAGAGATGAAAATTACTTTTTTACATTCATAAAAATACAGATAAATTGGAGAAATTCAAACAAAAAGTACTTAAACAAAAAAATAAATTTTGTTGGTGAAAAATTGAATCTTGGTAAAAGATCTCTCAATAGTATATTATTCGGAATGTTAAAAAAAAATTGTGAATAACTTAGGTTAATTTTAAGATTAAATATTATATTGTTTTTTATTTTTATATAATATACTATATACATATACTGACAGTATATGTAGGGCAAGGCCGAGCAATATTAACATTCCTGGCAAAATGACAAATTTTGAAACCCTCTCCCCAAATAATTTGGTTTATCCAGAGTCCCTGTCGGAAAAATTGAAAAACCGCTTTAAAAACACCAAAAATCGACAAATCGCCATAAAAAAAGACAAATAAGCAAAAAAAAAAAAACACAAATAAGGTTATTCGCATAAATTGTCCATAAAAACCATTGAAGTTCGCCTTTGATATTACTGCGCTCCTGGCACATGCCACCTTACCTTTCTGATAATATCAAAGTACCTATAATAATAACTGATGCCTGATAAGAAATATAACAACTGATAACTGGAAACATATAATTATTTCAAAATGTTACCAGTTGTTATAATCTTAATTTTGGATGAAACATTTAATAAAATTGGATTTAGGCACTACATGATACAATATTGTTTATAATAAATAAATTACATATATACTTGTAGATAGATACTAAATATGATATTGTTTTAATTTTAGGTTGAATCACATTTTTCAAATTTTTACAAAATAACCATTTTTTAAGTGTTATTTTCCGAAAAAAATTTGTGCAGAAAATGTTTAATTGTGAAATTAATTATTATGATTTCGTAATGTATTCGTAGTGTATAACTACGACTAGTTTATGTTTAAAAGGACACTATATGACCATTTTGCAATGCGTAAAATATACTTCAGAGGTTATAGGATAAATAATGGTTTTAATGTAAAATAACCTGTATATAAAATTAAAAATCATAAAATTATCTTGATTTTTACGCTGACGATTTAAAGTAATAATTTATCGAAAAAGGTTTATTAGGAATGTGTATTTGTATCTCTTGAAACATGTTTTGCCTAATTTTTAATAATTACTTATTATTATACACCAATGGAAAATGTTAACTGATATAAGACTACTTCTAAAATACTTCTATAATGTATTTAAACATTTTGCAACAATTATTGTATTTTATTTATTTTTAAATATTCATAAAATCGTCTATTTATAATCCCTTAAAGCCCGGATGTATTTAGTGTCCTAACTTAACTCATATTTTACGGATATTTTCTCTATATTATAATATATGTTGTATAATCGCTCGTTCTTATTTGATCGTGATATATATATATATCTGCAAATTGTGTAATATAATATTATACACACGTGTGTATACATTAGTCGTGAAGTTTTCAGTAATCGCAAATGTTCAGCTATTTGTCTTGGAATAATATAATTTAATAACAATCATACGCAGTTCCATATTATGTAAACTGCTCGGAGAATACAAATATAGTAGGTACCTACCTAATAATATGGAGAACTTACTTTTGGAATTATATATTATGTATCTTGACGTCTATAATAAAACTGGAAATATTTATAATACTAAATAAAAAAAAGTTTTACTAGAGTTAAAAAAATAGTGAAAAACCCAGAAATATGTTTATAGTGATAGGTAATAATTAATAATATAATAATTTATAGTTATATACATTTTTTGTTTTCACTCGTTTAAGTAAAAGTAAAATTTAAAAAAAACAACTTTAATAAAAGTTTAGTTAATTTGTACTTTTTTAAATTAATTTTTTAATTATTAATAAAATTATTATCCTTAAATATTATTCATATATTTACCATAATAATATAAAGTAAATAAACTTAATTGTTATAATATTTGTCATATAATTTGTATATATTTATCATATTTTATTTATTCATTATAATATTATTGTCTACAAACAACATTTGTTGAATGGAAAACGGAAAAACATTATTTTAAAATAGTCTAAACTTAAATTTAAATAATATTAAAACAATTTTAATTATGATAAAAAATTATTATAAATTATTAATATAGGTATTGTATTGAGGTTTAATTAAAAGTAACTGGTATTTTATTATTTAACTCAATAGAATCAATAAAATTATGTAAAATAATTTAATTAAAAATAATTAATAAGATCAATCATATTTAAAAAATCATGTTAAAAAAGTTAAAATTTCTCTCAAAAAATCCCATTTTTTAATTTCCCATCATTTATATATTTTGTTAAAATATGTATATGTTACTGGACGGATCATAGTTTTTCTATTTGATTTATATATTATTATTTTTATGTCACTTTTATGTATATAAAATGAAGAATAAATAGTTAATTTTTTTAATTTTTTGAGAATAATTAATTTCAATTGTTATTTTTTTAAAATCATGAAAATAATTATTCATGAATTCGAATGAACCAACCTTAAGCACAGATTTCAATATTTACGATACGGGTGCTATTATCAAGTAAATATTATTATTGTTTAACTCTACTTTTGATTATTGGTGAGAATACTATTTATATAGTTAAGTACCGAGTTTTCTGATTTAATTACTTAAATTTCCCACTGTATTATTATTGTATACTTATAAATAATGTATTATTATTAGCTGTTAACATAATGAATAATTAATTAGACCATTGGACGTTTTGACCATTACCAACTTGTGTATTGGTTTATTTAAATCCCAATTTACGGTAATTCAGAGTCCCTAAATCCTGTCAGTTTCCACCAAAATGTATACAGGATAGGATTACTCAAACGGTAAATAATATAAAATATGGTTTACTTACGGAATTGTGTTCGCTACCATCGTGAGACAGTGCGTCCCTGGTGTCGTTGAGGACGAACACGTTTTCCCGTCCGACGTCGTCGATGCCTTCGTCACCGTTCGGATAAAGCTCCGTAGGGCCCGCACCGCTTCCTACCACTACGCCGCCTTCCGTGGTGATCGTCTCCTGACACAACACTCGCATCTAAAAAGGACAAAATGAATTATTTAAATAAAAATCAAATTACAAAACATGCAATGAAACCATATGGAGTATAATATCATTAAATTCCAAACATATTACCATCATCGTGTAAAATGCCACGTAAAAATTTTACGAAATTAAAATCCTAAACATGCAGACGTTTCTATATTGAAATAAAATGAAAGCTCGACTTATTTAATGAGAATTATAGCCCCAATTTATATTTTGATAACAGTACAAGGTTTTATTACGTATGAAAATCAACAATCATAAATAATGTATAGGTACTTTTCAAAATAAATTACCATTTATTTGCAATAAGATGATCTATACTTTTAATCGCATATTTGATGTTATGTAAAATGTAAAAAGTATCATGATGAATTTTTGGTGTTGATATTATTTAGCTAATTATGCATAGTAGTAAAATATTAGTGAAATATGATTTAATACATGATTTAATGGAAAGGTGAACTTCTAAAAATATATTTCATATAATTTTTATTTTTAAATTTCTTAAAAATCCGTGTCTTTAAAATGATGTTTCGTGTATTCACGGCTTAGAATTCTTAGACTTAGATATTAAACACTCGACATACGATGATGTTGCCTCCAATTACCTATGGTTAGAGAATTATAAAATTTACTGAATTTTTGACATTTTCAGGATAGGCGGGGGGAGTACAGATTGGGATATACCTATAAAGTATCAGAAACAGAGAGACAAAGAGACGTACAATAATAATATATGATGGAAAAAAACATAAATCGTGTTAATTCTCCGGATGACTTATCGCGCTCATGAAAAGGACTTTGCCCCGCCATCGACATGGACGTTATTAAATCTATTTTCTAGTTTATTAAATCTATCATCGTTGTATATATTGTCAAAGCCTATAATAATTCGATTGGACAAGCTAACGACTCTTTAATACCGGCGGAAGAGATCATCCGACACGAGAAACGCACCACTGCGGCCGATACTATTATCGCCAAAGTCGTCGAACACATACACACACACCCAAGAAAGCCACGTGTATACTAATGAAACGTAAACTGTGACCTCTATGATAAGGAATTCTATTTCTAAAACCAAAAGTCTCCTAATGCACAGTTTGGAAAAAACACATTTTCATACTCAAATCATTAATTTTGTAACAAAGTCAATTTTCACATTACAATGAACAATAATTCGCATAATTATTGAATGAGAATTATAAATGAGAGCCCAAATGTAAGAATAGATCATTCGGAAACGATTTCTAGAAATATTAAAAAATGTATACCAATTTATATCCCTTTGGTTCTGAGCAGAAAAATAATCTTGACAATAGGAACCAGAGAAGGTGAATTCCGAGAGTATGGAGAATTATAAAAACTAAATTATTTACTCGACGTTATCAAACAGTTGGAAATTGGGATTTATACTTTGATCAACGATGAACAATGTAAACAATATAGTTTTTTGGTAATCTTACAGCTTAAATAAATATCAAGATTAAATGCGTCGTAAGACATACAAACATTTTTCTGATTGTTAGAATTCCATGTAATATATAAATAATTAAACTTTTTCCCTCTATTGGTCATTTTTTAATGACCCCTGTAAATATTTTAAACAATAATTTATAACTTCCACTCTTAATTAAACGGTAAAGAACAACTTGGATTACTGACAATTACATTGCAATCTGTTCATCATTGGTTATTTTTCAAAAACTCAATGGTATATTAAAAAAAATATTTATGGAGTATTTGTTAATATATTAAATAGTGCCATTTGCATGAAACTGTTGGAAAATACTACTAATAAGTGAAACCATATTTTCCATATGCTAGCAGAGGGGTATGATTAAAATAGTTTATGCCTATATATTCTAGGTCCATTCTTATCTATGTCATATAAATATTTTATGATATAGTTTTATCGGATTCGAGTGTATATGTTAAGTTTTACGAATTTTTCGACTATTTCGATATCCGCATAACAACCATCGAAGACATAACATTCGAAACGAGGGTTAATCTATAATTTACATACTCAAATTATATTATGATTCATGTATTCACAATATCATTAAAGTTATTAACATGCCTTAGATGTTTTGCAAAAATACGGGAGGTAACGTTATTACCTACATTATAATATAGTATATTGAAACTTGAACTATATATTACATTACAATACATTCTGTTCATATTTCACGTGTCAGGTGCTGCAGTTCCTATGAATTGGTTAGTAGACATAACACTTATGGTTATGTATACAATATATAATTTACATTAATTTACCAATAATCGAATTTCGACAATCATAAATGAAAAAAATTCAAATGTAATATTATATCTAAATACATATTTTATCTGGACTCAGCATGGAATAGTTCTAAATCAAAATCACAGTTTTCTAAATGTATTTTTCATAAAAATATATTCGTAAATATAGTCCCAAATATATTATTAAAGGATTTTAAAATTAAATAGTTTTAATATTATAAAAACCAAATATACAACAGTTTATTCAGTAAGGCATTTGATCTATAAAAGAAGTTGTTACAGAATGTGTGAACTAAATAAATTTTTTGGAAAATTCAGTTAAAACTCCAAATTTTTTATCTATTTATTTATTAATAACGAATATTATTAAAAAATTACTATACGTATTATAATATAATATAATTATATAAAATATATAATATATAATATATAATATATAATATATAATATATAATATATAGTATATAATATATTATAATAATATAATATAATATAATATACTCATATTATAGTATATACTTATTTGACTATCTCAAAAAATCACTTGTGGGACTCGAAAATGATTTAAAAATACATTTTAAAGTATTAGTATGTATTAGTAATGTAGTTAGATTATAGTTGTATTTTTTACTGCTCAAAAAGTTCTAATTTTAAATGTAAAATTTTTATTAATATTTTTTGAAGTTCAATTCTAGTCTTATCCTAATTTACGAGAAAAGAATAAAAAGTTGTTATACCAGGAGTATTTAGTCTAGTCAGTTTCAAAGGTTTAATCTATGTCCGTTGAAATCATAATATTGATTAAAAAAAGGTAATTAGTACTCGTTTTCTACAGTTTTGACAGCCGAAAATGTATGTTCCTTATGAAATTTAATCATGACCACGGTTATACGATATGATATGAGTGTATAATAAACATGATCAATAATAATTATCAGAACCCTATACTCTATTTTTGATTTTTATACCGTAATACTGGTCAATAAAATACGGTTTTCATCGAATATTTTCGGAAAAAAGTGCAATTTCATCGGATAAATGCAACGATGACATTATTATTGTTATGAAAATCGAATACAGTTATATACAACTATTTTGTCGGCAAGCGTATTTCTCGTCCGAACGATTAACATAATAATTGGTTTAATTTATTCCATACACGTGCGCGTAGCTGAACGTACCGCCGCTATAATTAAATAAACTGTCTGTGAGAACATTATTTGAATATTTAATAATATACACTCGAGAGTCACATGGGTAAATAGTATAAATTATTATAATTACCACTGATTCTGAAATACCCAACGGGCATGATATAAAATACATACATTTCAGTCTTCTCGGAAGTCTATCTTCCGTCAACTATAAGTACTTATATTGGTGATCAACGTGCTTATCGAAAATGACCCTTATCGCTACTTCCAAGGATTAAGAGAATTTAAATAATATGCCATTGATAATAGAGGAATAGATTAGATAACAATGAAAATTATTGTGTTTAGATAATAACAAAACTGATTTATCAAATTCTATGATTATGATAACATAGTGATAGTACGACATATATGACCACTTATTAGATTATAAGCGCGTCGAGGCAGCTATTGATTGTATAATGATGGTTATTTAATTTAATTTAATTTTTAATTTTTATGTAAGAAAATTTTCAACCAGAAGCAGTCGAGGAGGAACTTTGGCGTTTGTATGATGTTTTATATTGGTAGATTTTTCCAGTGGATTTCTTAGGGTAAAAGAGAAATTTCCTTATATATGGTGTATGTAGTCGTAGTCATACACTATATGCAAACTTATACATTTTAGTAAATCGATTTAAATCGGCCAATATTCGTATATGGTTTTTATTTTATTTTTTGGCTACTGGAGTGCGAATTCTGAGTTATTGTAATTTAACAAAGTGTATAACCGACTAAAATTGATTATGTTTATTTGGATAATGAAAATATATAGAAAATCAAAAAACATTCATTTTGTATTATTCTCTTTTTGTGTGTACATTTTTAAAAGTATCCTAGTTGGAGTTTTTTTTATGTTAAATTCAATCTAGTTGTCAAATATTGTCATAGTTACCTATTTGGTTTTTTAGTTGAACTTTGTTTTATGATTTGTCATTGCAATAAAATGCAATACACTACCAGTATCCCAATTTATGTACAATATATTCCAACTCCTACTAACTGAATTTTTTAGATGAATAGTAATTTACTTCAAATTTCTACCAATATACCTAATCACATTGCCTCACCTGCATTTTAGTATAAGCAATATTTACCTATGTCTTATGCGTTCCTTTTTTATCTATGGATATACTCATACATGTAATATAATAAACTTAGATAGTTGTTATTTCATTTAGTCTAAAATATATAAATGACTCTTCCATAATTTACAAAGTGACCTATATTGGTAAACATACCTCATAACTTAATTCGTTTTCCAATAGTTATTGTTAGCATAGAAAGAGTGATGTTCTATGATAAAACCACGAATTGAGATATTATACTTATAACATCTTGATTAATGACTTATATGTAAACTACAACGAAATATCACACGTAGAAACAACATTTACTTGATAACGAGAAAACAGAGACTAAAGTTTTTGGATATAGATAGGTACCTAACCTATTTTCATATAAACAAATGAATTGCGTTTTGTGTTATCTAGCGAGCAATTATTAAACCGGCGACTATATGTATATAAATAAAAGTCGTCAATATTTTCTTTTACAGGCACTGGAAAACTTCCTGCATATACCATCCCTTTTTCAATATTGCTTCATTTGATAAATGTTAATATAATTTAAATAATTTCATGAATTATTGAGTTAGTTGTGGTCATTTATATCAAATTGGCGATCGCAGTATGGAATATTTAAATCACATAATTAATAGTCACAGAGAGTATGTGCGTGACTTTACAATATTGTCCGATAAGTTGATACACCGAATTTTAACAATATGGTACGACACCCACACCTTTTTCCTGGTAAAAATGGTTCTACTCGTAAATCCATTTTTAGCAAAATGATTATATTATAAATATAATTTTCTATTTTAGGGTAAATAGGAACATCTCGTATGAATATTATATACAAACGGAGTATCCTAGGCCTGAATAATCCGAATTACCGTAATTAACGATATCATTTTATATATTTTAACGGACGAGGACAATGTTTTTTTTAAAAAACTCAAGTATTCTTAGCATTCTTTACATGCAAAGCTTTATACTATTAGAATTTATATTCTCATGGTAATATGATATAATCATCATTGAAATTGAACAAATGCGTGAATATGATTAATTTGGATCATTTTGATTTTTGATGGTGTAAGTAAGATTATTTAGGAAATTCGCATATTCCAATCACTCTATAAACTAGTTTTATGATTTGAAAAAAAGCAAGAACTTGTTATTTAATTCCGAATTATAACTAAAAACTTCTGAGAATCGATTGTAGAATATAGCTAATTCCATTAACCATTACTGATCAAAGACTTAAAATACTAATACCTACTTAAGTAGACTTAAGTAGAATTAGTGATAACGTTTGACAATACACAGGATTTCAAACCCGAAGGCATATTATTTCTCAACCATAGAATCCCTAGATCAATACACCCTCGGATATTGGCAGTACAATATTGTTTACATATTTTAAAGGACATCAGGTATCTTTTTCTTAAAAATAAGAAAAATCGTGTCTTTGAAGCTTTGGCAACATAAAAAAAAAAAATACACCAAACGATTCAAGGCTTTGAAATTACACTAGTCATACGTAATTCCAACGATGTCCAAACTCCCCAGAGGGTACCAAAAGCATTTATATAGATGTCATTTCTATTTATATGTGTATTAAAACTTCAATTTGTCTCTTAGAAGTATTTTTTATACTTTATACAAATATTAAAAAAAAAACATCATTTCCATTTTGAATATCAGTAAATAAACTTCTGTCGTATATAGTTAGTATACCTATCTGTTTCAAACTCGTTCAAGTATGATAATTACAAATAGAAAATAAACATTTCTTATATATTATAGTTACCACGTCAATTATGTATTATATGTAATGATTCATATTATTATTGATTATTATCTTTGTAAAAAAATAAAATTTAAAAATTCGTTACAGATGAATCAAAAATCAAAAATAATAATAATAATAACCAAGACGTGACTATAGTCAACAGCTAAATACATTTATTTTTTTTTTCTAAAAATGCTCGGCGTTGATCTTTTATAAGCTGAAAGAAAATAATAAATACTTTGAACGTGGTGGTATTGATATGGATAATACCTATATTTTTTTTTCAGTCTCTATTTTTAACTAAGCCGACGACGCATATCATTTCACACTAAATACAATAATAAATCGTGTTCTATCATTTCATCAGTCACAGAGATTAGAGGTGAACTGAGGTCATAAGGTAGAAAAGGAATCTTTGCCTTATGTACTAGGTGATTTTTGTTATTATTATTATTGTAAATAATTATAATGTTATTTATACGCATTTTTATTTTTTAACTAACTGTAAACGAGAGATGACTAGCTGTATAACCAATTACACTTTACAAATATAATTTTGAAATATGCAAATTTTCCAAAATTCATCGATATTTCTAGTTCATATACCCGTAAACATTCATCGTAAATGATGAGTAAATCGTGTTAAAATACGGCCTAAATATAATATAATTCAATAGGTATACTGTATTTTAACTGTAATTTTAAACGATTTCAAGTGGCCAATAAACGTATATAAAATGTATATTCATACGATATAAAGGATGCAATATAACATACCTACATTATTTTGATTATTTTGAATACTATATCGTTTTACACAATATTGTAAAGTTAATGTATTTGAATAAATAATGAACACTTTTATAAATGATTATTGTCAATATAATTATTTTATTATTAATTTTAAAGTATTTTAAATTTAGTGATGGAAACTATCCAATAGTACATACTCAATAACTATCATTTGAACAATTTTACATTAACGAATAGTGCTTCTTTAATAATAACTATCAAATAAATCGATAGTATCAAATAATTTGGTACATACTTTATATCAATAATTAATCATACTAACTAATTGTTTGATTTTTGAGTACTTTGATAATTACTGAATAGTAGGTATATCGATAATTGAAGTAGTGGATAGTTATTAAGTATTCACTAAATAGTTCGTTAGTTATACTAATTATCCAACAGCTCGATAGCGATACTATTCGATATTGTCCATTACTATATTTTTAATGGTATTTAAAGTTAAAATTTTTTTTTAAATATTTTTTATTTTAAATAATTTTATATTCCCTTAATATTTATTCATAAAAATAAACCCCGGATTTCTAAATTCTAACAAAAATTACCTTAGAAAAATAACCTTACAAAAAACACTCGCAATCAAATATATATATATATAATATAATAATATTATGTTATTATAATATAATATTGTATGTTTTATTAAAATAATTCGAAATTTGATACTTAAATATTTTAAAATTACGCTTTTTAAATTTTAAAACTAATTTGCCAAATTCTTATGTATATTTAATTTCAAAATAATATTTACATACTTATAATAACATGTCGTTACATAATGGATAACAATATATTTTATAATAATTTATACAATATACATATTATTTTATAATAATTTAATATTTAAGCTTGTATGAGTTTATACAATTATTTTGTGCATTAAAGTTTTGAAAATAATTTCTTACTAAAATTGTGTTAAACTTTTCTTGGATTAATATAATATATATTTACGCATAATTTATTTATAGGTTTTTCACTTTTATTTATTCTGGGGTTATTGTTTTACAATATATAGTAGAAGCACATTTTTCTACAATAAGATTGAACAATATTTTATATTGACAACGCTGGTTTTACATATTTTTTAGAAATACTTATTTTAAAAAAACATTATAAAGAAAAAAAATGTTTTTCGATTTAAAACAACAAAAAAAAAAAAAAAAAAATCTAAGCATAGATTATATTGTTTTATTTTAAAGAAAATATTGTTTTAAAATAATTAAATATATCAATATATTCACTGTCAGTATACCACCAGACAAGCAAAATGTCTGGCCTATTTGCCGACTTTGCTATTTAAATTTATCTAAAATTAAATAATATATATTATAAATATTATATAGTTTAATATAAATTAATATAAAATACATTTTCTTTACATAAGTATATTGGTTTTAGATTTTGTTTTGTGCAAGGGATAAAATTTCTATATTTAAATTTTACGTAGTTATATATCTACTTAAAAAGATAAAAGCGAGATTTGAAGAGAATTTCTGCCCCAAAAAAATTCCATTAAATGGAATTTTTTAAATTTCAATGAAAGGTTAAATTGGATATTGAATAGAATAAATGTATTTGTTAGGTAGCAAAAAAAAGGATAAAATTACAGAAATATACATTTATATATTTCAAATTTATGTATATTATTATAATATTACATAGTAGATATACCTACGTTATAAAACTAGAAATCAGGGTGGGATTTCGATGCAATTTGCATTTATTTTTAGAGATAGCTATGCGATGTTCGTCTTGTACAAATTCGTTTTATGTAGGTACTCGTATTAATAAATATGTACACAAAATTGTATTTTGTATTTTTTTAAATTTTTTAGTTTTAAGAACATTTTTGGAATTTTCATATATATTTTTAACTAAAATTAATTTTAAATATTAATGAATTTTAATAATTTCTACTTTTATTTAAATTTTCCAAAAAACATTTTGACCAACTATTATCATTGATTTCATAGTACCTATACATAATAGCATACTCTATACATATCTATTTTTATCATTCAATGATTAACTAATGCACTTCATTGTTACTCGATAGTAGATAACATTATAACAATATAGTAAATAACAAATGTTATCTGGTGACGATTATACAACAATCGATTTTAATTTTATCAGTACTTTTTTTGTTATCACATCAATTACGTCATTTTACAATAACTATAATATATTATATTTATACATCAAATAATTAAATAAATAAAAATAAAAATTTTTAGAGCATTTTATAATTGCATTATTATGCATTTTTAGAGCATTAAGTCATTTTTTATTGGGCATTTTACATGGTTCATTCGAGTATCAAATTCCCAGCTCTATTAATAAAGTGTTTAATAACTGCTAGCTACATACAATTTTAGCGTCTTTCACAGAAGTTTTAATTTACATAAATTAAATGGTTTGACATAACACGTACTGAATTATGAACGTTCGTAAAATGTAGAGTATACTAATTATTTTCTATACATACCTACACATGAATGGAATTTTTAAAAATGAAGAATTCAATTACAACACGACAATTAACGATGTCACGTTAGGGTGTACTGATTAGGTCTGCTGATTTTTGACAGACTATGATTATGATAATAATATAATATCATAAAAAAAAAAAAAAAATTAAAATTAAAATGCGTAAACAATCATGCAGTGTATTATTACATTTTTCCAAAATAGGTCGAAATCGTGTTACCTATAGTATAATAGCTAAAATTACCAATACTATCAAAATTAATGATGTCTAAAAAAAAAATTACTACAGTAATTTAAACGTATACTCACATGTACGTGATACAAAAATTATATTCTCTTGTCTGAGTACGATATTATTATACATACAATTTTTGACGTCAAAAACGATAGATTGACCATTATAACGTCCGATTTCGTCACATGATAATAATAAAATAATAACATTATATCATTATATTGCCCGTTTTCACGCATAATTTAGAATAGTATTGTATTTTCTTCCATGCGTTTGTAAACATGAAATATAGGTATAGGTCGTGTACATAGGTATTTTAACGGAAATATTATTATTTGGTTAGGTTAAAATATATAACCGTCAAAATATATAATCAGTCGTTTAGTTATCGTTGGGAAAAATAATAATATACCTATGTATTATAATGTACCTACTATATGTGAATAAATGTGTATTTTATTTTTTTCTATTAGAAATTATTACATATCTATACTGCGACCCATAATTTAATCAAATACAAATTTTTATTTAAAGGTCTTAAGAGGCCTTGTACTCGTCCGATATGTTTTAGACACAAAAAGATTGCTTTCCAAATTATGGGTTTAAAATCACAAGATATTTGGACAAGTTTAGACGTCCGCGTATTCACTTTTATTTATTCTATTTATAAATTTCCCAAATATTTGCCACTTAAGTGGAAGCATGTAATGAAAATTTCAAAAACTTAATACAATTTCAGTGTGTCAACTTCGAAATATATACATTTTGTTATGGTCAATAGAGAACCGTTTTCATTCCAAAATTGACCCTGAAAGACGGAAATTGCTAGAAAATTAAGAGGAACCGTTTAATACTTAGGTATTTTAAAGTCTTAGGACAACTTAAGTGTACCCAACTTACAACCTAAAAAAAGATAAACGGGCTCACTGGGACACCTTGAAAATTCGAAAAACGGCCTTGCGAATTCTCTTAAACTTCTTGCAAAATATTAGTGAAGGTTAGGTAAAGATATAATCTTAATATGAAATTAACACCTATATTATGTATCTAGAATTATTGAATAACAATATTGTAATTTGTTGTTTGTACTTAATTACGTACGTTATATAGTATGTAGTTATGGAAAGGAAAAATGTATCTTAATAACCTTTTTTTCCACAAACAATTCAAGTTTGAATCATTATTTATTAATTTATTCTTTATTATATTATAATTTATATTTATTAACAATTAGTAGCTATTTATTTACAAAAATATTATATTACCTATATAATATATATTTGTGTTTTTTTATGAAACCTCCAACTTGACTCAATATTTCACAATTATATGTAATATATTTTTAAATTTAGTATTAGAATAAAATATTAAATTGAAACTGCCGAAGAACAATAATAGCATATTAGACATTTTGTTCGTCTTAGCAAAACGATCTGTTTTTCAGTACCCTATAGAATGTAGGTAACTATACTATTTGTTTTTCATGGTTTGTCGTATGCAAAGTGAAACTATTAAAAAAACAAAGTACAATGTAACCACTCCGATGATAGAAAGGTCAGTGTTTACACGAATTTATATTTGTATATCCGATGGCGACGTTTGCCATTTTACATTTATTGAACAAATTAGTATTTTAATGTCAAAAATGTTGATTTTTTTATTAGCCTACAATTGGGACAATTCGTACATAATATAGGTACTTTTCTGTTGTGTAATATGCGTGTAATTTATCAAAAATCGTGAACAAATAATATAATAATCATTAAGTATCGAAATTCGGGTCATCGGTACAGGCACTACATTTTATGTAAATTGATCGTTTGTTATAACATTTTGAAACAATGGGTGTCGTTAATTATGAGAAACCACTGCAACGGTTTATAACGTACACCCTTGGTCCGCGTTCATATCGTCGCTCATCATCGTTATTGTTCGCCAGATTGATGTGTCCAACAGCGAGTTACACAACGAATTCAAAAACACGGCCTTAAGTCACGGTCCGGATACTTGGATATATTAATATGTATGTGTACATTGAATTTTTGGCGAAACCTTGACCATTTAAATGTTTAATCGAAAGAATTATATTTATCTAAAGAATAAGAATTATATTTCTGCAGGTAACGCGTGCATTAAAAATAATGTATTTTACATTTCCATTATTATAGCGATTTGTTTTTATTTCTGAGAGCAACTATACGGCTCATAATTACACAAGAGCAGAAGCTAAGATAGCTTTTCGTCGTTATGAAAATCATTGTCCCTCTTCCCCACAAGTATTGCCGAGTAATTTTGAAAAATACCAATTGACACGCCGAACGGAATTATTTCGACAATAAATTGCTTTAACGTTAGATTAAATTACTATAAGGAATACAACAAATCTTCGCGGTTTATACAAATTATTTAATATTAATTTTTTTTTATTGGTATCATAGATTGAAGAGAAACACTTAAATAATTTAATTAGGTATATTGATTTTCAAAAATCATCAAACTATATATACCTAGAGAAAAACTATAAACTAAAATACCTAAACCGAATTCTTTATTACCAGTAAAATTCCTAGCTACGTGGCTTTAAAATTTCATTTTTGGACCCTATAGTAAATGTTTTTACGATTAAATTGAAAATATATTACGTCCTTTCCACTTCAGTATCATTTGATTACGAGAGTTGACAAGACACGTATAAAATAACTCTTTGAGTGAAAAAAAATAAAATACTAGAGAATTTAATCATGACAGCACCATAGCCATGCAGGTCAATGCTGCTAATAAGGACGATGGTGATGGCAACAAAGGGTGAAAAATGCATAGAATAAAAAATACATTTATCGACTAATGTGGGTAATTTTCGTCCCGCTGTAGGGTTTGGGTTGAGCAGAACGCGCTACTGAAAATCCGATGAACTTCATTATAACCCTTTTAATCATACTACAATTATTCCAAGGATGCAGTTAAAATATATATAATATTAAATATTAAATAATAGCGTAGCGATTCGATTATGCATTGTGTTTGTCTAGTTTATTTTCAAAAGGTAACAACTCCTGTTTTTAGACACTGTATTGGCCCTTTTTAGGTTTGAACTTTTATACTATTTTTTCACTCATTCTATATATTATATACCTACCTATTATATAGACTAAAAAAAGGTATAAAAAAAATAAATTATAAGTATCAAATTTAAATTAATTTCTTCTATTAATTATGTATTATACACATGTTGATCACAACATAGAAAAAAAGAAAATATTAGCATGAAAGGTATTGACAGAAATATGATTTGGTTCTATAAATAAAATATATCAGCCACTGATTTTTATTTAGATAGAACCTTTGCTTCCGTGTAATTCGTTCAATAATAGGTACAAGTAGATTCATGGAATTATTTTTTCCGGTACGACATAGCGCCTTTTTATTTTGAGACGATGCACGTAAAAAATGTTTTTAGAAATATTCTCTCTTCTGCCAAGCTTGCATACCAATAGCGGAAAATTATTTCCATCAAAATCACGGAATAATGTAAAGTGAAAAAAATAAACTATTCGATATTGGATAAGTATCGAATTCGTATCGATCATCTAATGAAATTACGAAAATATTATTGTCATTTTACTTATGTCACTGCAAAATATAATTACAATATCTATAGGTACAAAAACAACACATGCAGAAGGCACTTATAATACCTACCAGTGATTACTTCGACGTAGAATTTGCATGCTCTGGTTTTCCCAAACCGTTATTCACGGTCGATCAGCCAGTGATTGATCGTAGTATATAATGTATATATATATATATATATATAAGCGTTTAGGCATCGAAAAAAAACCATGTTTTATATATATATGGTTCAGTCGGAATTTAACCGTTTTCCGTCATAACTGGCGCGTGTCTTATTGATTTTGGTGAGTGGGTACGGTAATAACGCGACGATAGCTGAATAATATACTTGTCGTTAACAGCTTCAAATTTTTAGAGTCAACTTGCTGACATCTCCGAACAGACCTAACTTCAGTTACCTAATGTACACGTGTCAAGAATTTAAATCACTTGTAACATTACAAAATAAATATAAAATATTGGAATTGTATAACCTATATTATAATGTTATTATTGAATATCTACACGTGTATATACTGTACTGAAATTTGAATATAAACAATATAGAAAAGCATCACATCACATCGTTTAAATAATATATATTATGTACTTATAATCAAATAGAATAATTTACACTAACGGAAAAATAATGAAATTATTTTTAAAAATATGATTGAATTTTAAAAAAATATTCAAAATACTGTATTAAATATTTTAAAAAATAAGTATTTAAATAATATTCGGAATACTTAAAATATAGGATATATAGAATAGACAATGGATAATTTTGAATCTAGATGATAACAACGATTTTGATTATAGATAAAGTAATGATAGTGAGAACTGAACCAAAATAAATCGGTAATCCAAAATCCCAAAATCCCTAAAAACATTAAGAAATTAGAACCTATATTATAAAAATCAAATATGTAAAAAAACTTTTAAAAAGGTATTTGAGTAAGTAAACAAAATTTTCTTAATATCAGCATAAACGATTTTCAATGAAAATATCGTACAGATGCATGTCATATCTTTAAAACTAACAAACATCTTAGAAATATAGAATAAAAAACAAATGATTAATAACAACATTATCTAGTGACCTACATTGCCTTTTTTGAAATTAAAATTTTTTAAATATAAATAATTTAAAAAAAAAACAAAAAGGTTAGTTTTTAATAACTTATAAAAAGTGTTTATACAAAATATTTCAAAAAACATTTGTGTATGGCGGTAGATAATGTTCTTTAAAGTAAATTGTTTTGTTTCATATTCTTACGATGTTTTCAGGTTGATATAAATGAGAAATTATTATAATTAAAACTATAAATTCATAAAAATTTACTATAAATATGATATGAAAATGAAACCATTTTATTATTTATTATTAAAATATATGTCAACACTTTTCAATTAATACATTTTCATTTTTCTTGAAATTTTTAGAAAATTGCCTTCTTATATAGAACCCAATAAAATGACTACACTGACATCTTCTTAAAAAATACATT
Organism: Pemphigus obesinymphae; assembly: GCA_025469235.1. Classification (NCBI taxonomy): domain Eukaryota; kingdom Metazoa; phylum Arthropoda; class Insecta; order Hemiptera; family Aphididae; genus Pemphigus; species Pemphigus obesinymphae. The sequence continues at coordinate 71,364 of JAIPRL010000411.1, forward strand.
TAAAATATTACAATGATTTATTATAGTATTGGAATAAGTCCTAAAATAGTTTTAAAAAGTAAAATTATATCTTTATTGTTAATTTAACGAATTAATTTTAATTACCTACTATCAGTTAACTAAATTTCAGTCGGATCATCAGTAAATAGTAAATTCCACAATTCATATTGAAAATCAATCAACACAATTCCACACCAGAGATAATAATATAGTGTGAGAGACTAAGTTATTTTTGTATCTCGGATTTAGCCTCTCTCCCCTCGAAGTCACATCTGGACGGTACAACAATTAATTTTGTTACTTAACTTAAGAGTGATTTAACTTCAGTTCAACAGTTAGTTTCTAATTTTAAGTAAACATTTATCTTAATCGAGTTAAAATTAATGGCTAAATTACTAAACCTTGGTTTTATCACATTAGCTAATAGCACAGAACTTGCTGAAAAATGTAGTCTTTTTCTGCAATTTGCATTTGTTTTATTCATTTTATATTACTTATATATACTTCATATTATATACTACAATGGCTATACCCAGGGACGGATCCACGAGTATTCCTCGTTAAAAAAGCCATGAAAGGTTTTTATATAATGTATTTATACCACGATTTTGACAATTTACTTTTTTGCTTATATTTTATCAATTTTTTTAAACAGATTTCCCCCACTAAAATTGACTCCTAGATCCGCCACTTCTATACCCCAGATATAAATATTTATGTAAGTACCTACATATAATTTTTTTTTTTTTTGACGTTATGTGTTTCGTATTATTCGTCTAGATTATCAACAAGGATCTTCGTTGAAATTATGCAATATGCACGGTCTCCCCATTTTCGTAATAATGCACGTATACTAACGATAATAATAATGTTATGGTCGTGTTTTTAGTTTTATTTTTAACGAAGTTCAAGAACAGTAGCGGCGGCCTTGGACGGAGAGCACAATATTTCCGTTCAGACAGAATAATATAATTTTTTAGTAAATATTTAACGGATCCCGATATACGCTACTGGGTAAAATGTGCATGATTATTAATTGTATAGTCGTTCGAGTAGAGCAATCATTTAATTTCGTATTTTAATACATCTAAAACACAATACCGTTGTTTTGTTTTTTTATTATTATTCATTGAAAATCCCACGTATAAGCAATCAGTCCTTATAATTATCACACTGCTGTACGAGAATATCACTCGAAACTTCAAACGAATGGTCGTCATACTTGGATTTAGCAAACATTAATTACTACGTTAATTAATGACCCCCCTCCCTAAACCCGTTCCCCGAAACACAAACTATTTCGATAATCTGACCGAATCATTGATTTACGCAAGTCCTAACCATTTAAGATCGTTAGGTTTGCGTTAAGTAAGGCTGTTATAAATGGCAAAATTATCGAATGATATCATTCAGAAATCAATAGGCATATAATGGGATATCTATAAAAAAATATAACTATACATGGAAAACAGTAACCTCCCACCCCCAAAAAAAAAAAAAAAGATTTCTAAAATCTCATCCCCATAATTATTACACATACATATATACTAAAATCCATTTTATAATGTTATCACGAAATTATTTCATGAGATATATACTTTATACAATATTATTATTGAATGCTCGAATTATTGAAACCATGCGTATGGTAAAAAATTTACAAGAATATTAATGTTTTCGGTTTATTTTTATCATTCTCATAACTAAACTATTACGTATTTATATGGAAACTGATTTTTTAATAATTAATTTCATTATATTATGCACATATAACTTTTCAAGTTAATTTATTATTTAAGATAATATAAAAATGTGTTGAAATTAGTTAAGTTTAATTAACCCAAAAACCTTAATTTAAAAGCTATTAATTAACAAAAAAATAATTTAAACGTATTAGGCGTAAAGTTAAAATGAAAATTACATAACTCAATTTAGTTAAAATAAATGAATACCATTTTTAATTAAATATTTATTTATTAACAGTTGTTAATATGTATACCTAATTTGTAATTGAGATAATAGATAAGATATGCATAGTGAAATCAGGTAAATTGTTCACCCCGATGTGTTGACTTAATTATAGGTAGATATTAAAATAGAGAATATTATCTCTAAAAAGTTATGTAATATAATGAAAATTATAACAATTTAAATTAATGGCAAAAATAGTTAACTAGTTGAGTTAAAATGGCTGTTATTCATTTTGATACGATTCGTCGTGTTACTGTCTTAGAATTTATCCAAATAAGTATAGGTACATAATGAAAATAATAAACCTGAACCATGGTTGAAAATAAAATACCATAAAAACACAAAATAAATTACGTTAACTTAACCGGTATACTCAAAATGTGAACTAACTCTAACTCTCAACTTAATGGATTCCTTTAATTAATTCAATCATTATTATAGCAAGTTTAGCAGTAAATTATTGACTTTACGAAATAGTATAATGAAAAAAAAAACCATTGTTATATAAGTAAGTTGATAATCGTAAGATTCTATATTTTGTTTACGTCTGGCAATTTTTGTGAAAATTTAATGATAAAAATCTAAAATAAATTACACAAGGACCGATTTTATTAAAACGCCACGTTTACAAAAGTGCCGCTCTGGATAATCAAGGCCTAGGTATATAGGTATATTGAACCGTCCATGGCTTCAAGAGTTTACGGAATATAATCTTCTCGGGTAATCTTTATGTACCTTTTGGAAAAGTATCTTGCTTTCTGCATATAGACACCAACGCAGTCATCCTATAGGTACTTTGAAAATAACCTCGTTAAGTAGTTGTCATATTGTTATCGTTATGATTATTATTTTCATCATGACGTAAAATATTTTGGGAGTATTCGAGTTCGTGCCTAAGACGGATTTCCAAGATAAAAAAAATATTCATATATATATATATATATATATATATGTGTATATTATTATATTATTCGTAAATCGTTTTTTCGAACGAGTCGATTGTGTAGTGTATACGATGTATATTATATACATATGGGCAGGTACGAGTACATGTGCACAAGCCATGCGTAGAATGTGCACAATCGTCGAGCCGGGGTAGCTGTTATCAGTGTTTGCCATCGTCGGTCTCTGGTTAACCGACACGAAACGGTACACGAAATGCTGATAACAGTAGGTATAATATGATTAGGTAGTCCACGGGAGTATAATATTCTTGACATCCCATGTGCCCCCTCCCGGTTGAACGGTGAATTTCGGATGGAACGCGACAGGAATAACGTTCTCAGTCGTACTCCATATAATATTCATATAAATATACACATATATACGATTCAAAGTTCCGTGTTGTCACGAGTAATGAAACGAAAGAAAGAAAAAGAAAAAAGAATGGAAGAAAAAATATATAACAACGGTTTAATACGTATTTATATATATATGATTATTTGTACACGCATTATTACTATTGTACCACTTTATGTTATTATATTTAAGATAGGTACACGAGCGCACGCGTACTCGTACTTATACCTAAACGTATATATATATATATAGAGAGAAATATAAGACACAATCGTTTCGTCTATTTCGGTGTACAGTTATAATATTATTATATTATTTTTATATGTATTACGATTATGAACGTATATACGAATGTGTTCATATATCAACTATATAATAATAGGTGTATTATAGGTATTGTATACACATAGGTACGTTATAAAATATAAAAATATACACTACGTACGTGCTTCATTACTGTGTGTATGTGTGTGTGTGTGTGTGTGTGTGTGAAAAATTAGATACACACGTGATTGAAACACAATGCATATACATATGTAGAAATGCGTATGTGTGTATACAGTAGCTGTTTATTGTGACACGCTTATCAGTTATCGTGTACATTGTCAGTTCAAAGATGATAGATAAATGGACGAAACATATTTTTAGCTTATAGTATAGTAATTTTTAATTGAGTTTATACGGGATAAATATATATATATATATATGTTATAATTTTATTCTCCCTAATTCCGTTATACAGTGAACATAAAATATAATAGCTGCCATTGTAGTTTGATGATATGGATAATCGATACTTTTAAATAGGTAACCAATGTACACAATTAATGAGTACAAAAGTAATTGCCAAAACTCCACGAGGAATTACACAGCCGTGTTTCTCCCATCAATTAAAATGACCACTTCTACACAAAGTAATAATATACCCGTGTCCTGACCATTTTTCGTCTATTGTCATTTATGTAGTATTATGCATATGTAGTAAGTTCGATTTGTGTAGATACGTGTTTCAAAGATAGTTTTAAGGGCTTTTTAGGGATGAGATAAACATTAATTCTAAAAAAATAAGCTTTTATTGTTCAAATAGGTACCAATTTTTCACATATATTCATAGGTCTAGGAGAAGGTGCATGGCTGCCTATGGTCTTCCTAAAGATGCCACTGATGTATATGTTCATAAGTCCAATGACTCGCATAATTTAATGGACTAAAAAAAAAATTCTATGAACACGATGTTTATTCTAAATCCACTTTTTCTATACCATTTTATTGTTACAACGTTTTCAAGATTTGAATCTCAGTCAATATTTGGAGAGCCATTAGTAATGGGAATATACAGAAAATTCGCTGTCATATATATATAAACATTGCACATTGAATCCTATCTGTAATATTATTGTTTTATATTTCTGAAAAAAAAAAATGTATATTGCTTTTAACTTGCGACGAATATTATATAAAAAAAAAGTTTTTTTTTCTTTTGTTCCGTGAAAAGAATATAGTACGATAAAATAAAAAAAATATGTTGTATTTTTGCAAGACATTAACAACGGATAAAAAGCACAAAAGATATTTGCGCAGCTGGGTTTTATGAAAAAACAGGTAATTTGAGCTTCCAATCGAGTTGGTCCAGTAAAAAGATGCATCCCTTTGTCCTTGTGTAAATATGGGAATTGGGTATGTGTAAACATTTTTTCGTATTTTCTACATTGTACTAAAATGACATATTACAATATTGTATATATTATATTGAACAGCTCATCTAGAACATTGTGTAAAAAAAAACAGTTTGTTACCTATATAAACAAATTATCAACAAGGGTCATTTTGTTAACATCAGTTTTATTGCATACCAATATCAATATCAAACTAAATGTTTTTGAAATTAAATACTATATTATTTGTTAAAGATAAAAATAAGATTACAAGTATTTCAGTTAATAGGAAGTAATAGTAAAATTAAATTACTAAATATAATACCAAATAACGAAATTCACTGACTCACAGGATTTTAGATATAGAACTAGTCTTTTATATTTATTTTATATTCTAATTTCACAAATTTTATATAATTTAACCTACGGTATCTGACAATCATTATGAAGGAGGAGGAACTAATGTCAAAAATTGATTAATAAATCCTATATTATTATGTTATAAAAGTAATTACTTTCATAAATTAGTTAATCATTAAAATACTAGTTAAATTATTTTTGTTGTAAATAAAATGTAAAAACTGGGTGGTATTAAAGTGCTAAATTATCCATGGGTTTGTTTAACTATAAAATAAAAAATTCCAACAGTTGTTTTAAAAATAAAAATTTCCGGGACGTTATAATACAAGGCATTTTCTCAACTATATTGTTCTTCCGCACAGCTACTTGGGGTCAACCAACCTGGTCTCCAGTCATAATTTTAAATGATCCTCCGGATATCTCGTTATTACAATTATAGATATCATAATATGATTCTCAATAATTACCTCCAACCATTTTTATTCATGCGTCCCTCAACCCCTCCTTCCTCTTGTATTCATCTCCAATACATTCATAACTGTTTCATTATCAAATCTCCCCGGGCTTTGTCCAAACCATGTTTACATGATCTCATCTTAGCTAGCTCTTATTTAATCCACCCTAACATTACGTACAGTTTGATTTATTATCTTATTGCATATATGTAATAAAATAGATTATGCTAAAGTTGAACACATGCGTAAATGAGATGACGGCGTAAGCGAGAAGGCCGTTGACGTCCGAACGGAATTTACTGATCGACATGGAGTGCGAATCTAATAATATTATTATATTATTATAAAAGAGAGCAAATACTACGCGCGCGGAACAACCAAAATGAGAAAGGAGGAGAAGGACGACTTATACCGTGGTAGATGTCAATGACAAACGACAATGCAGTGCAACGGCGGTGGCGTGATGCACCTGTTTCCCATCGAAATCTCACGAACCAAATAAAAGTGCCCTATTGTTACAACAATCGATAACGTGACGAATTCGTAAGGTATTGTGTACAACAAGCCGCAAAACAAATTATTACATTATATCTTGCCCACCACCGTTTCCTTCTTCGTTTTTTTTTCACTACTACTTTATCTCCCGTTTTTCTACTCCATAAGTCTTCGTCTCCTCTTCTACATATACTTCTTTCCATCCTCACGGTGTCTCCGGTTTCATTAATTCTTCTCCCGTTTGGCTCATTACTATCAATCATTCAGTAAAATGATTCTCATAAAAAATATGTAATCATGATAATGAAAACTTCCGTTAAACTCCCATTCCATCTTCGTACGAGTATCTCACTCTCTGTAAATACCTATTACTATACGCGATTAATTGGTTAACTACGTATAATGAATAATTTTCACATTACGTAAAGAAAACCTTCCCTTGTCTATTTTTTTGTGTTCCAAAAAAAAAAATTTTAAAAAATAGAGAGCTGTGAAATTAACATTATGAAAATTCAACTAAAATGAAGATGATTATTTTGTCAATTAATTCAATTGAATTAGAAAAAAATTAGAAAAATTATCAAGTTTTAAAATTTTAATTTTATTTAGTTAGCACTTGCTATGAGGTACAAATTTGTACGTGTAACATTTAATAAAACTGCGAACATTTGAAATCACAATATTATATTGATTTTATATTTTATTTTCTAAAACACAACATTTTTAAGAAATTGGAAACCCCTATTTTAAAAACGAAAAACAGACATCTTATCTTTCGACTTTAATTATTATTATCAATTTATTGAAACAGACGTCTAATTTTACTCTCTATCATGTTAAAAAAATATTTTCCGGCAGTCTATAGTCTATGAGATTACTGAAAATGTATATAAATATATTTATTTTCATTCCGCAGAAATTAATGATGCAATGTAGTCTTAAAAAACCAGAGGATATTAAACTTTATTGTAATACTCGGTATAGTATGGAATTAATTTTTTGGTAAAAGCTCAAAAAGGGTTGATATTTACTTAATTTTTTTACTTCGTTTTTAACAGAAGGTACAAAAACTTATTGTCAAATTTATTATTTATGAACAAGTATATAATATAACGATCAGTTGAGCCACTTTCATTGTAACTTTTTGGAATACAGCAAACTGTAACTTAAATGACAAAGAATGTAAAAATATTCATTCTAAATGAAAAAAAAAGAATAGTAATTAAAAACATTCAGTTAATTTTTAAAATATTTTATCATCATTAAGGAATAACTGCTAAAGAGTTGTTAAAAAAGAAAAATGAAACCGGTTTATTTTAAATAATTACATATGATACAAGTACTAGATGTTAAAAATCAAAAACAAATATTATTGTTATTTGTTCAAACTTCAAATTTATTTAACAGATTAAGGGACATAGATAAGGATTTATATTATTCATTTTGTAAACAATACAAATTTTTGTGATTTATATTGAAAAAATGTCTAAATACTTCGTAAATAATTATAGTTTTTGTTGGTAATCGAAATTTCGTGGATATTTTTTATATTGTTTCTTCCAGAGCATCCCAATCAACAGATTTCTATGTTAGCTGGAAATATTTTATACGAATCTGTCCTACGACATCACGAGAGAAATAACTAATTTGTTGGCTAACCGTAAATGATAGATGAAATAATATTATAAACATCGAAATAAACTTGGTCGTGTGAATGTTACCGCGTCCGCGGTCAATAGCCGCGGATGTCAATATTACGTTTCTTCGTCTCTTACGCGTGTCTACCGTTCGAATTCGGCTCGCAGTTGTCATCGTATATAATAACAATCATATAATAACTATCACGGTTGCTTGGTGCCTATGTATATACAGTATTTGGCGCACAATAATATATTGAGATAATCGAATATTGTTACCTATATATGTATATAATATATATAATATACGACGACCTCATGTACAGAGTCCGGTTAAACGGATTTGACAAGTGTATACGAGTATATATATAAATTTATAAATAGATCTGATCGTACACATCTTGACGTATCTATTATAGTATATATATATATATATGTTTAACCGTTCGACTGTCCTACACCCGTCGATGACAAGTTGTGCAATCCCGAGTATAACGGGACAATATACAGGAGAAATTTCGAGAAAATTATTTACCAAATGATTCTGATCAGATATGATAACTCGGAACTATATGAGTATGATTGTTACATACCAATACTAAAAACGACCAGTAACAATTCAAATGTTGAATTCTATTTTTATGATAATAAAGCTGACGATTTTCAATAATATTTCCATAATCTCCCCAGGTTTATGGAAAACGTGCATTTGAAATTTTATCTCGAACGGTTGAACGGTACAGATTTCCGTAGATAACAAATAGACGAATAGACAAATATAAAATAGATAATTAATCGTTTCCCCGAAAATGAATGGTTGCAGTATTGAACTAGATGGTCGATACGTGTATTGTATGCATATTTAAATATATTGTAATATTTTGTGCATATTATATTCAATGATCGCCAAAAGGACAAACATGCGTTGTACAATATAACATAATATTTGATTACTTATTGATACGAGCATTTCAGGATTAAAAAAACTGCAACCGGTTCGTTTGATGATATTTAATGAAATTACAAGTCACGTAGGTATACTATAGGTACCCGCCGCGAAACGATTGTTGCGAAAAATTCGGTTTTTTTCCTGTCTTTATTTTTTAAATTTTTTTGTCAAATTACATCCCATTGTACACTGCACTAGTTGGTTTTTCAAATTGAACTCCGGAACAGTGCCCATTGTGTAATGTGCAGTATACGATGTGTAGACGACAACTTTTGATTGTCTATGATTCCCGTGGGACTGTTTCAATATAGGTACAATAAGACGTAATAGATATATATGTATATAATTAATTAAACGTGCATGCATATTGTTATCACATCCGGTCAATGGCGACAACGACGTGTCACGTACACGACTCATTTGCTCCGGTATTTTCGATCAACAACAGATCGTAGATCGATTTGAAACATTAAAAAAAAAAAACTCTTCCCGAAGACCGCTGACCTTCTATTATCATGTCCAGTTAATCTGCCAAATTTCCATATCCTTGTCCATAACTAATATATCACCGTTATCTCGGTGAATATTGTATGACATTATTGCCGTCCCGATCTATCGATTACCTACGTTTAAAGGAAAGACTAAAACTAATTGCGAGATAGCCGAGACAGATTAAACTATAACTATATAATAATATGTACTATATTCGACAGTTCCTATAAATTGTGTAGATCTATGATCTATGTAAGTTGTGTCTACGAAAATTCATAACAATAATATTATTATTTATTAATACAATTTATTAGGTACCTATAAACAGTGAATAATCTGATACAATTTTTTTAAATATTTTTTTTTTTTAGCATACATAAATTTTTTTTATAAAACATCATTTAAAGGCCAAGGGAAAAATATATAGTACAATTTGACACTCTGAAAAATCAGCCCACACACAACCTATCAACCGCAACCTATATAATAATAAAAATCGAAAAAAAAATACGATTGACGGTCGATATTCAACACGCGATAAACCGTGTATATTCAGCACCGTTAATTCGCAAGACGTGCAGGTGCGGGTATTTGCGTAAAAAATATTTATTATTGTAATTTAAAAAAATAAATAAAAACAAAAAAATACAAGTTCAACACCAACTAGACCACGATTACCGATATATTTCTGTATCATTTTATATCGGAAAAGAGAACATATTATTATGGTTATTATGTGCATTATAGCGTATGGTTAATATTCACCGAGAAAATCTTTTTTTTTTAAACATAAAAATCGCACATTTACATCGGTTGTGATATAATATAGGCTATACCTACGTATTATGCGGTTCGAAGCACCAAAACACCACCGCCAATATGTCCGACAGTATAGTAACATGCACACAACATATACCTACCATATTTAACCTACTCATAATTATTATAATATTTAGTCGAAAAAATCAAAATTAATGTGACATTTTTTTTCTAAAACAATTATATATATTATATATCTACTTGGATATATCCAAAATATATATATATAACATATTTATAACATTAAAACAGGGCATTAATGCATTACAAATTGAAATTAAGTTAATGTTACGTTGATTATCTGTTAACTTTTTTAGTATAAACTTCTAAATTAATAAGTTACTTTCATTATACAACTGATTAGTTAATTTTCAGTTAATTGTATATTCAATAAAAATGTTTATATTGTTAACATTTAACTTAACGAAATCAGTAAAAACACGAGAAATGAATTTTAACTTATTTTATATTTCCCAATAGTAAATGAATTTAAGTACCTAGTTAAAAGAGAAATAATAAACTAGACCAACCTTGTCCATAATAATCAAATGATACTCGTTTTTACCTTATCAAAATTTTACAACTAAAAACCATATTACTGTAATTTATCAGTGCGGTTTACCTGACAATTGATAATAATTGAATAATCGATTTCCGGGTACGAAAAAATACCGTATTTGAAAATGAACGATAATCAGTAAAAAAATGAAAAAAAAAACCGAATCCTCCACTTTTACAAAAGTAAGTAAGTACCTAACTATTTTAATATTATTTTCATTATTTAAAGATAACTGCTTTGTGTCATTTATACATTATGTCCTGTTATATTTTCGCAGTGTATTGGAAAAATTGACACAAATAAACGATGCCTACGATACCTTATGATAATTTCTAGTACTATTATTAGTATGGTACCTATATACCAAAGTAACCGCTGGAATATTAGACCAAACTTAGGTTAGGTAAATAATATTATACACAGCCGGTGGCGCAAACTCTGCCGACGTTTATATACGTGCATGGGGTGACTATAGTATTTTTTCCTTAAATCCTTGTTATTTTTTTTTATCATCCTACGTTTTTATTATAATTTATCACGCATTCGTTTTAACGGGTTCGTGTATATTACTTGTAACGCATTTGAATAAAAACATAATAAACGCTACATCGACGCGTTTTCCTGTTTATGCTGTGCTTTCGGATAGGACAGTGGGTTTAAAATCTTTAAAATAAATAGTTTAGTTATAAATACACATATTTTATATTATATCAAAATTTTAGATTTTTATGATAAAGCATTAAAATTTTTTATTTTTTTATATTGTTTATTTTTATGTTTATGTTTCAATTTTTAAATATTTTATTTTATGCAAAGTTTATAGATACCAGCCTTAAATTAAAAAGCCTAAAACTCATTGTGTTACATTATATTCAACGTAATTCTTTTTCATCTTGAATCTTTATTTTAAACTCAGTACTTGGTGGATATTGTTCGCATATAAAATCTCAACTAGAATATATTTCCATAAACTGTACTATATTACTATATTATATTCTGGAGAATTTACTTAAAATTCAGTTTAAGTCTTTTTGCTTATATGTTATAATATTGTACTATGTGACCTGTGAAAATTGTATACGAAAACTTTTGTACGCCATCCAAGTTCCGATAGGGGTTTTATAAAATAAAATCATTGAACCTCTCCTCATCCTCTCACCAATGTGCTGGCGTATACTACCGTTAATGATTGTGCACAAACACAAGCTACTAGATATTGGTAGCCCTTTGTATAAAGCGATGCGATATTATACATTGATAAAGTTATATTCGAATGTTGTAAATAGAGAGATAATGATTTCAGAGAATTATCCAAGATTTACGTGTAAGTTGGGGTTAACAGAATTAGATTCAAATACTTATCCAAACAAATGCGGGATAAGATTAAACTCAGTGTAGAATATGACCTTCTGATTCTGGCAGGACCACAAGACCCAATCTCTCTAGATATATAATACAGCCATAACTAAAAATGATATAAAAAAAAATAAAAAATGTTTAACGTCCATTATTGTCTTCTTCACAATTCCATAATATGCTCTTACTTGAAAACTAGATATAGTTACAGCTTCTACATTCTAAAGGATCTTGGATGAAAATTTCGTGGAGGAGTAAAATTTGGTATACCTTAATATAGTATATGAAAAAATGATAATAATCTGTTATATAGAAACTTAAAAATTACTTTTTTTTCATATTTTACAAGTATTCAATATCAAATTCCAAAAATATTTAAATATTTAATCTGAATGCTTTTATAATTGTGCCATACTATGCTCTATAAATATGTATATTTAATCCTCATTCCATTTAACAATTTGTATGTATGTTGGGCACGGTGTTATTTTTTACGGTTGAAATGAGAAATATTTTATGTAAATCATTCACATTAAATACACATTGTACGATAATGCAATACACCTACTTCTAGAAATATATAATATTCTCTAGGTATACATATAGTTCATTCAAATATATATCACTTTTACAATGTCATGGTTTTTAAATCGCAAAAATATGTAACAATACGAATACGCATAGTGTCTACATGTATTATTATCTCACACATCACTCCCCTTCCTCTAGATAAAAACGGTACTTTAAGATTCCGAACGGAAGAAGGCATGCATAGCAATTTTATATACGATACGTTTTTTTTAAATTGTGTCTTTCTTTCTTAAAAAGTTGCATATATTAAAATATTAATAATATTCTGTATTATAGAGTTCAATTACAAATAATTTCTAGTCTATTAACTATAAAATTGCAAATATTTACTATTTAATTAGCGTTGAAACACCATTTTTAACAGATATCGGAAGTTTATAAAACCTGCTTGAAAAAGAAAACCTTCTTTTGAGAATTAAGCCTATAGTTAACATTTAGGTTTTTATACACAATATTCAGACAGAAAAATTGAAAAATTATAACAAACTATTATCAATACCAGTTCTAAGGTATGCCGTGAAAGCAATAGTTAACTTATTAACTATATTGATATATTTATTGAACATTATGGTGTTTGTGCATTAAACCATTTAAATTAAATTGAAATGTTAATTAAGTTTTATATTGTTGAAGAATGAGCGAATTTAATAGAAATGTAAATCTTTAGAAAAATAATTCACGTATTAATTATGGTAGTTTATAGATCATATTAATCGATTTATTTCGTATATAATCAAAGCATGGCATTAACACGTGAAAAATTAGAATTAAGTTAGATGTTAGGTAAATTATTAAATCCATTTATTATTAAAAACTTTCTTTATTGTAAATTATTTTATTATGTACCTGATAAGATAACTTCGAGTTTATTTTAATAAGTTTATGTTACAAATTAAGTTATTCATAAATATTATATAGATACTTTTACTCAATTAAGAAATAAATTTATAACACCAATTAATATATCATTTTGAAAATACACAATAATTCAAATTCTTGTTAACATGATTTCAACATTAGTATCTGTTCTTTATACAATTTAAAATTTTAGCTTTTAACGAAGAAGTTGAGTGAACTTACATAATTTAACGAAAAACTCCAATTATCTTTTCACTGAACTTAAATCAACTTTATTTTGTTTATATTAACTGTATTTAATGAATAAAAAAAAAATGCATTAATTTGTGACCAAGCTTTTGTCATTTAGATTTTGTCAGGGTTATGAAACTTGTCTTGTTTAATAATTTTTAAAAATGATCAAAATTCGTAATTAATCATTCAGATTATATCTTCACAATAAAATATTTTGACACATTGTAAATGACAAGGAAAAGTTTGTTCGGTTCAAATTTTGTATATTGTTTTTATTTTTCGTTTTTGAGTGATATAAATCTCTAGATCTTCTTAACACATGCAGTCCATGCAGGTGAATCATTAAACAACAGTAATAAGAAAATTATTTTAACTCTAAGACTAATAATTATGGTGGAGGTGATACAAAAAAAAAATATGTAAACTTATCCATAAATAATCATTACGTAGCTATGTGAAGTTTTATTGAAGGCAAATATGATTTAAAAATACCAACAATAATAATAATAGTATACTGCTTGATGATATAATATACTAGAAAAAGATGTAATCAAAGGAAATATAGTCGTCTTACCTGTATCAGTAATAACGTTAGCGCCGCGTACTGGCATCTGTAAAAATGAAAAAAAAAACAAGTTTATTATTACGTTTTTTTTACAACGTTAAACCACAGCGTTATAATATATAATATATAATATAATAATAATTTTACAACGATTTGTCTTTTTACATTTTTTTTTTTAAGTATTATTTTCGCACGAAACTATTGTTTATTTTTTAAATGCATTATAATTATTGCTATAACTGCAATAATACCTAGTTATATTTCTCGAGGTGATGAGACATTAACACGCGAGAGGCTATAAATGACTAAAACACCAACGGATAACCAGTGGATAACTTATATAATTATAATATATATTTATCAGTCTTTCATTAAATATTTTTTAATTAAACAGTTATAATATTAAATAGTTTATAATACTACATTTAACTATTTTTTTCACTTCCTTAAGACGTCTATAAACCAAAGTTGCAATGCTATCTATAGGTAACGTACGAGTATAAATCCTCATTAAATATTCTATGTAGACCGAGAGATCTTTTGGTTTTACAACGATGTTTATCTTTTTCTGTGGAAATCCACTTTTTTGGTAAGAATCTGAAAAGAGTTTTATAAAAAATACTTTCTAATAGTAAAGTTATTCTAGTTGTTACTTTAAAGGTTTAATTTTTTATATTCCCAGTAGTTTTCTTCAGCATAAAGAAACACTGCCGGAAATTATGAAAAATTGATACAAATTTAAATATAATATTATACACCGAACTTCACTCTGAAATCAGGGAGTTTCTAATCTGGAAATGAAAATTTTCTAGGTGGCTTAGGATGTTAACCTGGTAGCTGAACTGTTTGTACATTTTTTTTTCTACAATTTTAAATATTTGGATAATATGGAAATTCGTGAAATTCGATGAAAAAATAAGAATTATTTAGACATTGGTAAAAAGTCAATTTAAAATTAACTATGAATTTAACAACAAAATATATTTATACTTCAGCATTATATTTTATAGCCTATAGATATTTCATATAATTGAGTGCTAACAAATAATATCTTGAAATTAAAATTCTTTAATATTGCATTTTTATGTGACTCAATTTACAATAGGTATATTACCTATACATGATTTATTGCATTATATATATAATATATTTTATATAATAATAATAATATAATTAATTTAGTATAAATCTACAAATTTCCTTTCTAGTTTTAAATGAAAAAATACTAACAAATCTTAAAAATGTTTTGTTAAATTGTAGGTAAGTATATAGAATTATAATTTTAACGTGTATAAAGTTTACAAGGTTTATAAATTATGAATATATAGTTCGAATTCCTCGAAAATTATTAAATAATTTTTCAATTCAATATTTACATATTTCAAAATAGGTACTTTACAGTTGTGTTCAATTTCTTAAAAATCTGTAACTATACGTAGGTACTACAATTCTGTCAGTGGTGTTTGAATGTGTTTTATTTATGTAAAACAAATATTGTATTAATTAATGAGTATTAAAAATGATTTTTATTTTTATATTTTTATATCTTTATTTTTTGTCTATTTTTTTTATAAAAAAAATAGTAGTTAAATAAAAATAATAGATATTCACAATAGATGGATAGATGGTATATATACTATTGGGAAAACCTAGAATTTGATAATTATTGATATTATTTAATAATAGTAATAATGATACATTTTAGTGTGTATCCTCGTAAATAACATAATTTATAAAAAAAATTATGGGAATACATCAAATTTCGAAAATAGGATTCATGTATACCCGCGTATTCCCTCCAAGACACCCTTGCGGATAACGGTAGATCCATTGTTAGAACGCGCGTGAATATAGGCAGATTTACACGCGGTCACAATTACAATAGTAATGATAATATTATGGTTATTAATTATCGTTTTTTTGACGGACGGGTAAAAAACTGCGTTCGAAACGCGTAAAATGTGTCACGAAAACGCAGTCGTTTGTCGGCCATTGTTTACCCGAAATAATACCTATATTTTTATATTGTTTTGTTGGAAAATTACATTTTAATTGAATTGGTTGTTTTTCTACACGAATCATAAATATATAGTTTTAACTCAATAATATAATATATTATTACGGACGGGCAGGGCCGTCCCGAAGAAAGATTTTTGGGAAGGTGAAAATATAAAGAAAATAATATAATTTTTCTCTTTAAAAACATAAAATAAGCAAAAAAAAAAAGTACTGAACTTTTTCCCCACTTTGCTGACTAAAATCCTAATAGTTTATAGTTTTTCGACTTAAAATTCCCAAAAATACTTTTTTTCTGCATAATTTCCAAACTAAATTCCAAAATACTTATTCAAAATGTCAATAAGCAAAAATAAAGACCATCGACTTTTTCTATTATTTGCCGACTGAAATTAATGTTGCCAACTAAGCTTAATTTTGTCGAAGATTTCCGATATTAAAGAGTGA
Source organism: Pemphigus obesinymphae (assembly GCA_025469235.1). Classification (NCBI taxonomy): domain Eukaryota; kingdom Metazoa; phylum Arthropoda; class Insecta; order Hemiptera; family Aphididae; genus Pemphigus; species Pemphigus obesinymphae. Next base: position 88,122 of record JAIPRL010000411.1, read on the forward strand.
TACTCCCCAAACACCCCTTCGAGACGGTCCTGTATGCAAGTACACAGAATGTCCATGCTAGATAATAATAATTATTATTCAAACAATATTATAGTTGGAATTTTGAATTTAACGAACACTTCAAATTTCCTTTTTTACTAAATGTCAAACGTATAATGTTTCTATAAACGTCCTAGGTACCATAATATCTCTTAAGTGCGAGGACTTATTTTCAGCCAACAGTAAGTGGTAGGGTGTTATATGGAAGAAAAAGTATATGATATTATTTTCATCCATGAATAGGCTGATGATAAACAACCATTATGTAGATAGTAAAGCCAAGTTTCCAATACATTCGTGTACGGCCGTTTCCGGTTAAGATTTTATTAGAACACAAATATCAGAAAATTCTTCATATGATTTTTAGGCAATTAGGCCAAGTAGTACTTTGTCTGGCTAGCACTCATGTACACGTACCAAAAATACATATTTTTAAAAAATTTTACTACTTTGTTTTTCAGTAACAATATTCCGAAACAGATTCTAAAAACACTTATACCGAAATCGGAAGTGACGCCAAGGATGTAATAGCGATCGGAAAAAGTGCGGAATAGAAATGTACTTAAATTGTTACACGTCATAATACGTATACTCGATTTCATTTAAAACAATTACGCATATATTATAAAAATATTAATTTATAAACGAGTAACATATATTTTGCCGAACGGTACTATCATTGCAGGCATTGCGAGTGCAAAATATATTTCTCCGACGAGGACGACGTGCCACTAGCCTAACTTTGCGGTAACGGTACTGTTCTCGCCGTGGGTTTAGACCATCGCGAGATACGTACCCAACGAACTGGAAAATAGTCAGTTTTCATTGTATTTTTGTTATCATCATCATCATCAACATTATTATTATTATTATTATTATTATTATTATTAGTATTATTTTATTTTTATTTTTGGTATTATTTACTATATTGCTGCAGTTCAACAGTGACTGTACGGATTTTATGCACGTAAATACCTACCTACTGCTGCAGAAATGTAGGTAGATTATGAATATTAATGTGCAACTGGACGTGTCTGATGTAGTGAGGTAAAATTTTCCAGATAGGAAACGGAAGCGTTTGGAATTTTAAACAGAATAACGTAATATCCGAATTGGAAAAATGTTGAATACAACACTATATACTATATTATGTACTGCGATCTCTAGAGTTTCATATAATAATAATATTATGTATAATGTAAATCATTCACCGTTGATTTTTGTTTGTTTTAATGTATAATTTTATTTTTTAAATCTACTATATTCTGCTTTGAACGAATTTTTCCTCCATGTTCTCGGGTGTTAGATACGTTGACAATTGCGTTTAGACCCAAGAGTGCCATTACCACTTTGCCAGTAACCCGAAACGACCTATCCCTACATATTCTCTTATTTATCCCTTATATGTACAAAAACATACATTACATATATACACATTTGGTATATATATATATATACTTATCATCGACCGTCGCAAAACCCATACCCGGCGGTATTAAATATAGCGCCCTAGATTACCGAGTGTATAAATATATGGTTTTTCCCCTCTGGTCGACACAGCCACCGCCTGACAAATCAGCCATAAAAACAATGGGTTTGTACGCGCCGTGAAAAGTAGAACGCGCGATTATATATATTATAAACACGCATTTTTCCCTATAAAAGTCATGGCCTACAAAATATTGTAATCTGGCGCACGGAGATGGTTCTTACGTGAAAAAACGTAATTTGTGGAAATCGGAGTCTCGAAAAAACTGGGTTTATAAGGTGTAAAACCGATCAGCCTCGATACGATCGTTTGACGTTAAGCCTTGTGTGCAACCATTAAATGTAGTGTTTAACATTAACATATGTGCCTATTGCCATAGGAGATTAGGGGAGGGAAACAACCTCCTGGAGGGTAACTTTATAATGGATTATTGCTAAAACTGTTAGTTTATAATATGAAAATACTATATAACTTATTTAGGTTTTCCTCCTCTGAAATTTATCCTATAAACGCTAAACTTTGAAATATGAACGAAATGATAATGTTGAATTAAACATTGTTTTTTAAAGGTTATGTTGAACATTAATGTTTAAACATTTAACTATTAACGTTACATAAAATGTTTAAGATTATAAAATGTTTATTGGGTTTGAGCATTTTTATTATTTTGGATATTTTTTATTTTTTTTTGCCCAATCGACTCTATGTTTATACTAGTGTATATAGTATACAAAGATAATAATATAGGAAAATATGTAAATAGGAAACTATTCTGTCACTATCCCGACAACTTTTATTATAATTATCACACTTTATTTATTTTTCCAAAATTTTTTCTTTTTGTACTTTTCAACACACAAATTTTATGACACTGATAGAAAATTATTAATGATAGAAAACTAGGGTTGAAAACATTTTCATACGTACACGTTCTATACATATCTATTTACAATATTACACAGTAAAGCCTAGTTCCCACTACACCGTGTCGTGTATTTGTTCGGACCATTATATTTTATCCACCAGACATATATAATACCATACATTTTTATGGTTGTTATTAAACTTTAATATCATATCAATAACAACCACGAAATCCAGACATTTAAAGGTAACCACCACACGTTAAAAAGTTGGATAAATTCAATTTCTCAGTATATATGGTAACATTAAGGTATGTGAGTTAAAAATCTTATTTAATCGCATGTTTAATCCAATCAGAGAACGGTAAAAAATAAATAAAAAAAATTAATATTTCGATTCTAGAAATTTTCTGAAAATGTTTTTTTTTTACTATCTATAGAGTAATTTTATTATTGAGTAGATTTATGGACGTTATCGTTTGTTATGTTTTTACGATTTTTAACCAACGTCTGCCGGCTAGTAAATGCATGTAAAGAGAGATAATGAAATCGTATTAAATAAACAATGCATTATAAGATGTTAATAGTCTATATAGTAGAAAATAAAATAATATTATGGCAAATTACTTTAACCCAGAAAACGTGAAAATTATTTTTAGGAACACGAAAGACAATAGGGTAGGAAAAAAACTTGGCGAAAAAATGATCTATAAACCTAATATAATGTAAATGGAGATAATAATTGGATGTAATGTAATTATGATAATGTCTGTTAAAATAATGCGTCCACGAGATGAATATAAGTTTGTAATGATTTATTTTGATAAACCGTTCGGAAACTATTCATTTCTGCGGATTCGTTTCGTATACTTAGTCGTGTAGTTCTTTTTTTTGCATTTTACCTAATGATTTTTGATTTTTAAATTACCTACTTTATATATTATATTGCATTATAATTTCAATTTCTTATTTACTACGATACAGTAATTTAGCTACGTTATTATATTATAATGCTATTTGTATATAGAAGTTAATTGAACGTGTTGTTATTACAGACTAAATATAATCATTTGCTCACGATAATATTGTAGTTTTGATTTGCGTTTACTTTGCAGATCAATGAATGCTTGTAGTATTCATATACCAACGATATAATAATAATAATAATAATAATAATAAAATATATGTATAGTGATGCCGTGCGTACGTAACCTCGGAATTATGAAAGAAAGTAAAAACAGAAAAAAAAAACACAGAGATCGTATAATTTAAGTGATTATAAAATATAATAATATATATTACATCAATACGAATGCGTTTTTATTGCATTAAAGTATTTCATAATATTATTATTATTATTATTATTATTTTTAATAATCCGTTACGGTGTATGATAACACGTGGCGATCGTATCGTCGTCTCACGTATATACCCATTATCATCTCCAGGAGAGAATAAGAAAATACAATTTATGGGTACCTACTTAAAATATTTCCATATAGAAAAATAACCATCTTGTGTTAATTTCATGTCCGGAAACTAATTCTTAAATTTAATGTATTTAAATTAATTAGATAGTAAAAAATAAATAGTGAAAAACTATGACTTTTAACAAATAACATAACTTGAGTTATTTATTTTCAAATTTTTTTAACATAACTCGGTTATTATTTATTTTTGATTATCTCAACTTCAACTGTTTTTTTTTTTTTTTTAATATGTAACTCGTCCGACTTGAATTACCATTATAATGGTGGATAGACACTTTTGTCGACGGCATAAGGACTCTATATACCCGACCTTTCACAACGGTATTTCTTTGATCCACTCCTTCAAATCGCTAATGTTTTCCGTCAAAATTTAAATCAGTATCATATGTGAGTAGTAATATTATTGGTAAGAATACGATGACGCATGTTATCGGTTGAAAATTGTTATCAAATTAACCGTATTTAATTTAACCTTTTAGCTGTTACTTACTTGACATGGTGTTTCGCAGAAATATTGATAATGATATTTTCAAATAATTAAACTGGTCAAGTGAGCGGCTGACCCGGGCCGGCTTATAGGCGTGACTGAAAGAAGTGCTTTTGCACATTACCTAAACCTTTATCTTTGATACATTTGGTTTACTATCAGATAAAAAATATGACCGCATTTATCCCATTTCATTGTGACAACGTTTCGTTAAAACACCATACGGAATCGTGTCATAAAAAATAGACACCATCGGACAATGAGCATACGGAATCGTTTTCTACATACCCATATTATTGTCATCCCAAACACTAGCTACTTGATTAGGTTGTTAAGATTGTATTTACTATTATGATACTATAGACTCGTTAGTACCTATACCATGATACTATATAACATACAATATGATAATATTACTATCGTTATCTGTGCTTATATTATCCATTATTGTTTGTACTCGAAAATTTGTCACCGATAATCCGAATGATACGGCATCAGTGACTGCTGTGTGAGATGCGCAACGTATTAATTATCGTGAGAGAAACCTCTGGTGATTTAAAAAAAAACTTTGCTATAGACTATAGACGCACAATATAAAATATACCAATGACTATAATATGTATAGTTAAAATTAGATGTAAGTATGTAGTCGTTTTGTCACATGTACGCATTACATTCTCATATGATTCGATTCGTCACAGACATTGACCGTAACGCATACACAAATATACATAATATTATATAGGTATACACGAATTATATTATATTTGGTGTACAAGAAAAGTGGAGAAGGTAGTATATATTTATATAGGTTTTTTTCCGCAGAATTTTCGCTATATCAATATCGAACGAATAATAAATATGTGCAACATATACTTGTTCTACCTGTGCGCGCAGTCGGCCGCGTAAATATTATTTTACTGTTATTCCGTATAATATAATAATATGTTTACAAAAAAAAAAAAAAAAACCAAAAAAAAAATGTAAACAAAGTAACGTTGACCGGATGAATTTACACGCGAAAAATGTAAAAACATGCACAATCATATAGGAGCAGAATCTTAGGTGTACCTAATAAGTCTACCTATATTATAATGTGCCTCGTAATACTAAGATATTTTTGTAATTTTATTTTTATTTTTGGAATGACAATGGAACAAAGTATACGCACCGAACAATAAGTTCTGAACTAGAATGACGTATACGAATAATATTGCAAGCGGTTTAATCCGAAAACGCACGTAATCCCATACAGCAAACGTTTTTCTTCGGCGTGTTTTTTTTTTTTTTTTTTGTAAAAACGTTATTCGATCTTTGAAAAATTGCAAAAAATATACCAACAATATAGAGCAATAATGTTTAGATTTCGTCAGTACTTCGATCTTTTACCAATTATACCTAGAAAATTATTATAATATAAGAAAGTTCAGAAAAATCTATCTAACTCTAGGAACTGTATTTTGGCCACAAAGCAAAGTGCACTACTTTTCCAATACGTCAAATTCGCAAATCATGTCAGTTTTTCCACTTTGACTTTATCGTATATTCATGTTCCAAATGGTGCATATTTTAAACTAGAAATTATTTTAATTCAACTAATAATGAATGAGATACACAAACCATGTCTTTAAAATAAAAAATTTATAAACTTGGCTTTTACTGGGCAGAACTATTTTAATTTTTATTTGAGAATAAAAAAATTCTATAAGGAATGACGAATAATTTATTTAGAGTATATAAAGTATCTAATGTATATAAGATATATTTTAAATCATAGTACGTCATACGTACATATTTCTTGACTTCATGTTAAAAACAAATTTAATAAATTGTACATATATAATATATATGTATATATATATATATATTTATATTTATGTTCATTTATTTTATTTTAAAATTTTTATCTCACTGATCGAAATTATAAAATTTATTATAGAGTAAAAAGTTTCTATCTATTAAATTTTAAATACATTAAGATTAAAACGCTTCTTTAAATGCATTTTTTAGGCACATAGGTAACATATTTACATGTTTTATTTTTAATGAAAACTTGATTGATTTAATTATGATATTTATTGATATAAATTATGGAAGATTTGTTCTACGTGATAAACAAATATTGGCAATCAAACCTTAAAAACACTCTCCTGAATAGGTGCATATTTTGTCATGGAAACTTTTTACCCTGACGTCGCGATTAGATGTTACAATCTGCACGTGGTCATCATTTATTGGCTTAGAATAAGCTAATAACAAAAGTGTTTTTACGGAATTCCATTATATGTATTTCAAAATATTGTTCAATGTTTAAAGTATTTTTAAGTTTCAATGAAAATATAAATATAAAGAACAAATTTATATTTTATTTATTGATGGAAAATGTTTAGCTTAAAACTAAGCAATAATAATGCCATAGTGATAGTATAAAAAGTGGATTTTAAAAAAGTTGATTCTAATCCCTTATAGGATGTTTTTGTAATTACGTCTGCAGTGTTGGTTAAATTTAAGTAAGAATACAAGATATTTTTAGATTTCTAGTTTAACCAGTTAACTTTAAACTAATATGACAATTGTTGACTTTGTATTCTAATTAATTAATTTATAACAAACGAGTTTATACTGACAACCACTTTTTTTTAACAGTTACATACTTTCAAATTATTGAAAAATATTTAACACTATATACTTTAAGACGAAAATAAACGTAATAAACGTAAATATTGAATGTCATAGAAATCGTGGTAAATGTTAAATTAACAGAATGACATTATTTTTTCAATGTGAGTAATTTACTAGGACAAAATCGTATTAATACGCCACGTCTGATGATTGTAAAACATTTACATTTATTTTTTTATTAATTTAATTACAAATCAAAATTAGTTTCAATTTTTAAGTCCTCTTAACTTGAATTTAGTTAATAGAAGATTCAAATTGACTTTTTACTACAAACATTCATTCATATTTTAACTAAACTTAACGGGGTTAATGGAACCGTTATATAGTCCTGTCTAGTAGTATATAAAAGTTAAGTCCCCCCCCCATTTAAAAAATCTTTTTACTTTGCAAATCATTTAATTTAAAAATGCATCTTGTATAGAGGGAAGGTATTATCCTAATAATACTAAATAGGTACTATATATAAAGCAAAAGTTATAAGACATCACTGAAGGATAAATAATAAGGACATTTTATTTAGTGTCTACATATTTACATATTTACGCGTAGTACCTAAAGGTGTAAATGAAATATTATATTATTATTGTACTATTCGCAGAGTGATAATATAGACGACGGGACCATGTGCATCACAATATATTACATTGTACTATTTAGAATGCCGAAAATTCCGTACTATACAATATGAATACTATATAATATATTGTGGTATTGCATTATATGAAAATATATACAGAAAACGTGACGGCTTTCCAGCAGTATAGATATGACGACAATAATGTACAATCCACACCCGAGTATTCATAATATATATATATATGTGTGTGTGTGTGTGTGTGTGTGTGTAAGATATTAAATACAAATATATGACAAAATTCGGGTCGAAACCGTATTTATTTGTTATACAATTCGACCGGAACATACAAGATAGCTGTATGTGTTATTATCATCGTCGGGTATTATCACATAATACCACTGTTGTTGACGACTACAGTACACACGTGTCAATTTTCTGACGGATTCCTCGGGATATACACCGATAAATCATTGGTAAGTAATAATAATATTATATTATGCAGGATATTTATAATATAAATGAATAAATTAATAATACAAATAATAAAAAATAAATGAAATAATCGTATTAAAAAAAAAAAAAAAAAAAAAAAAAAAATTTTAAAAAACACACACCGTTATAATATAATTTATGAATACAATACCTATAGAATATTTTGTAACGTGTGTAATAACTGTATTGATACGTGTGCGATGATGATGAGATAAAAACATAATATATACGTCCTATCGGCGTGTGTTTAAATAAACAGTACCTATTATATTATTCTTATTATTACCTATTTTAAAAACACTACTATTGTAATTCGATATTTTGTGTGAAAATTATACATTTAATGTTAATAATATTTAATGGTTTTTTTTTTTTGTAATTTTTTAACCCATGAACACCCGTCAATCGCTTTTTTATTCAGCATTATGCAATTTGTCTACTGCAGATGTCGTGTTTATTACGTGTGCTTGACGTTTATTTTTTTTTTCAACTTCATTAATTCAGTATTCACAGTATGTACAATATTGAAAATTTAAATTATCCTTGAAAATAATATACAGAGTCTCGTGTGTATTGTCGATTAATTTAATCAGGATCTTCAGACGCCACTGGATTTTGATCCTACATTAAAATCAGGACTTGGAGAATCAGATCGGATTAGTAACTATGTGCACTAACCAAAATTCTGAATAATTATTTTGAATCCGCAGTTACAACTTGGTTTTTGAAACCGGAAAAGTTTTTAATTCGGATTTTAAATTTTAACTATTTCGGGGTGAGAAGAAAACGTTTTACATTTTTCAGGAAAGAGTTAAAGTTAAAGCGTTTCCATTATAAAAATACATACATTTTGAAAAAAATAATTCTAAAAAATATTTTAATGTAGATATGTATATTATATATACATATAGACCTTATTTAAATTAAAACACAGTTAGATATTAATAGGATTTATTCATTCTACATGAAGTTCTTTCATTTTATAAATTAATTTGTTATATTATGTGTAATATAGATACAATCTAAACTTTAAATTCATTTTTATTCGGTGTTAGAAGTTAGAACTATAATAAGTTATACTCATTTTATGATTTTTTATAACATTATATCAAAACAAGTTATATTAATATGAATTAAAAGTTAAGTTAAGTTACTATTGACTATCTACGTAGTTCAATGAAAATTAATATTTCTTTGTTTTTACATATAATTTGTATTGTCTCTGTATCTATACATTTTTAACACATATAAAAAGCAATTACCATTAAAATGTACATAATATCAACTATAAATAATCTATAATTTTAGAAATATATACATTTTAATTAAGTTTAATGTTGACTTTTTAACGGAGTTAAGTTACTTTTTTCCATTTAGCTTTTAACTTTTAAGTTATAAATTGCTTTGTCTTTATTAACTCATCCTATATTATATTAATTTTATTTTAACGCTTAAAAAGTATTATTAACTTACCCCGTCTTTCATTATATCATTTTAATAAATTAATGATGTAGGTATAAGTGAATAAGTGAGGTAACCGCTTTTGTTAGATTGTTATTACTAATTATAACATAACTAGAATAATCTTTCACTGTATTGACTTATCTTTTCACAATTCATTTTTATAATCTAACCGTTAATTCAATAAACGATGACAACAAAAACTGATTGTTTTACATATTATTTTAATCGAAATCCACATATACATAATAATCAAAATTCATTTTTTATATTTATTTACATTTTATTATACCTGGATAGTATTATAATAATATAAAACTCTTAATAATAATAATAATAAGACATATGGACTTATATATTACGAGTATATATATGCGTTTTTACATTTCATTAACATTATTTTTATTTATAATAATATTGAAGATAATTTTTATATTCTAAAATTGAGAGTTAAGTTAATATTTTTCCAATTTAACATTAAATTTTATGAGTTAAAATTTTTGTTTGTTAACTCAATATTGATTTTTCACTAAATCATTTTTGTTCTTAACTTATTTATTTTTTTCACATAACTTTTGCGGATCTATGGTAAAATATAATATGAATAAAATGAAGATGAATCGTGCGTGGAGACTTCAACGCCTGTAAACGCGGTGTACGCGTGTCACGTGGAAAAAGCGCAACAAAAGAAAAACGTATTTTATAAAACACCCGACGGGCATCTAATACAATCGTTTATAAAATATAGACAACATGTAATTATACTGCAGTTTATTGTTGCAGTAACTTCTGTTTCGTCCGTGTTAATTGCCGAGCATTAAAGTATTATTTTAATTGACAATTGTATATACGAATACGACTAAAACAATTCCTACCATTGTGAAATGTTATAATGTGACACGCTGGGTCTCTGCTCCCTTTACGTGTGTGCAGTATATTATGATCAATGATCATATTATATAATATATTAATATACAAATGGATTCGATTAGATATCGTTTCTGCGATTGTTTCCGATGTGATTTTTTTATGTCATTTCGGCTAAAAAGACAATGCACTTTACGTAAATTATAATTGCCGGAAGACCGTGGTACGCAGCACGTATATCATCCAAATCGCGGTATAATGGGCGCGCGCGCGTACAAATGACAATTGACTAGTTCGCTTGCACGGAAAGAATGAAAAAACAAAAAAAAAAAATCGTAATCAACTACCGATGGCTTATTGTTTTCGAGAAAATGAGCAAAACGAAAGACGAAGAAGAAAAAAGAATATTTATACATACCAAACCTGCAGGACGAACGTTTTGGAAGCTGAAAAAAAATTGTGGTATTGGTCAGGATAGTATATGTATACGTCGATCTGTCGCGCGCACCGGAAACATAGAATATTAATGACGGAATGACGTAAAATAAAAAATACGTCCCAATCAAAAGAATCACGTTCGAATCCTATATTATATATCCGCGATTCCGTTGCAAATATTTTTTCGATTTCTGGATGGACGGTACGTAAAAAAAATACAATATATACTATACCTACTATATATAGGTGTTAGTGCAAAAAAAAATTGTAAGGTGAAACAGTGATTGAGAGTTGTGTCGGCTACAGTGTAGTATAATTTATATATATATATATATATTATTTTCTAAATGGCCGATCAAACGATTTGTGAAGCGGAAACGACTTGACATTAAACGATCCCGATAGGCACGTATCCCAGAGCCAGGGTGAATGCACTTATTTCGTGCTATGTGAGTACATGATAGGTATGTAGTAAATATATTACATTGTGTACGTATGTTTTTCTGATATATTCGTGGAAAACTCATAAATATGTCTTCAGCTGATAAAAAAAAATTTTACAGGTATCAACCGTTTAATGCGGTATTAACCGCATCGACCACGGTCACTATATTTCGGGCGCACGTGGTATACCGCAATAAATGCGCATCGTCCATGCAGTGAATACATGCTCTATTACAAGTATGATGAAAACTTTGTACGACACTCTTCAACTATTTACTTATTACTGAAGTAATAAATAATAATATTGTAAACGACGGGAATCGATATCGCGGCGGTGTGATAATATGTAGATTTCGTGGCAATGATATAAAGTTTTAAATTTAAATTCATTTTTTGTTTTATTTTTACAAGGTAGTATATAATTTAATTTGTTTTTTATTTTTCATATTGTATCTATGTATTTTACCAGTAGTTCATATTTATTTACAAACTTCTATTTAAAATATTCATTCTATAGTTTAATTATACGTATTATAAATTCTGGACATAAACGAGTTAACAAGTTAATAGTTAAATTAAAATTTAAGTTAATTTTAACGTTTAACTTAACTTTTATATTTGATTTTTGTTAACTTAACTTATTAATTTAAATTATTTTTGGCTATATTAACTTTTAATTAACGAGTTACCTTTAGTTCAAACTCAGTTAAGTTCATTTTTAAATAATTAATACATTTTAATTTCATATTGTGTCTATTGGCAAAATGGTTTAGTAAAAATAAAGTTATGTTTGTCGTTTCTAATAATATTCTTATATTATAAGAAATATTTATTTCTTGAAAATATAAATAAAACAAGTATACCCTATATATTATATAATATTCCGCCCGTAATATACATTGAGGAACATATTAGATTTCCCAACAATAAATAATATTTAGGTAAGTAAAATGCAATAAGAAATTTCCAATTATTACAATTTTGAAGTAAATAGTGGGTACCTACTAATTAAACATTTTTATGAACCTATTTTTTGTTAATTCTAATAATGATTATTTTAAATACTTTGTAGGATTTTCAATAATATTGTGTTAATGATTATTAAAAATTTTGAAATACTTAATGTTAAAAAATAACAGTATTTCAAAAAAAATTATTAATAAATAATTATACTTGTATATCTCAAATGTTATATTTGCTCATACAAAAAAAAACTAACTTTTAACTTAATTTAATCATTAAAAAAAAAAATAACTATTAACTTTAAACTTTTTTTATTTTTTTCTATTAATTTAACTAGTTAAAAAAATCATTAACTTGTCCAGCATTGCGTATTATAAGTAAATTAATATCAGTATTGAGTAGGTACATACGTTTAAGAGAACATTAGGCTTCCATTTTTTAGAGGTTCTATACAGGTAATTTTAAGAAAAGTTAATATCTAACGATAGAAAAATGTTTAAATAAATTTCAAATGAAATGTAATAGTAGTTAAAATATTTGTATTGTTGCGAATTAATAAATAATATTGAAAATAAGTTTAACGTATTTCGGGAGTTCCTTATATCTCAGATAATGAGTGGTTTTAGCGTTTTTTTTGATACAGTTATTATAAATCGAGTTATACAGTTTTGAATTTTCTATATTTAAGTCTTTTATTTTGACAAATAATAACTTTATTGAAAATTACCTATGAAAAAATTTAAATAATTTTATAACCTTTAATTTTCTATAAAAGTTTCTATACACTTAAGCTTGAGATATCTATAGCTTGATGTATATTACATTCGCAAAAAATAAACAGTGCTTTATTATTGAAAATTGGTTATTGTGCAGGACATTTTTCGATACGAAATCGATATCGTATAACATGTTCATTTACAATATCGGTTATAATTTAACAATATAGAATATAGATATTTAAAATTATGTCGTTGCATAACTAATGATATTAAATCGATATCGGTACCTATAGATATTTGTACATTGTATCTACATATTATAATAGGTATACAAGTAGGTATGTACAAAAAATGTGGTTATGTTTTGTAAAATGATTTTAATCAACAATCGTCAACCTACACATTTTAATAAATGTATCCGACTAATACTCTTTTTTATTTCGTAGTTTTATTTTCCACAAGACTCACAATATAAATCACTAATTGCAGAAATGGAACATGTTCACTTTTTGACAAAATTTCCTTATCTCTGGATTTATATTTACCAACCTTAAATGTGTATTTTATGTAAAAATGGGACTAGTCCATCAATCAGTTATGGAAATATAATATTATGGATATTATATATTATATACTAATTTAAGTTTTTAATTTAAGTGAAATTAAAATTTTTAACACTATATAGTAATACCCACATTGATTTAAACGTTAAAAATCGTGTTCTACACTTGAATCTATACATACTGAAAATTAATAAAAAGAAATTATTATAATGTTCTCTTCATATGTGCAGCTCAAAAAAATGATACTTGAATGCATAGTCATTTACCAGCTAATTATATTATATTCGATAACATAAAAATATAAAATAAATTATTACATTCTCAAATCATTTATTTTCATATATATTGCCGTTACTTACAACATTTGAATAATATTTTAATTCGAAATAAGTAGTTCACGATTTTGCGAATGATATTGCTATATATACGAAAATTATGATATTATTATTATTTTTTTTTTCTTTTTAGAAGAATATATTGCAGTATTTTGTAGGTGCCGTTTCTATATTGAAAAAATAACATAATATATTATTTTTTATGCTATTTTTCAAATGTGTTGAAAAAACATTATTATTCGGGAATGATCAGGCGTTATTGATATTATGCCGATAAATATGAAAATCCATTGAAATAATAACTGTACTGCCTATATTATATTATGGTAAAATAATAAATCGAAAATACTCAGCGATTTAAATACTGTTATAAGTACCTAATACCGGGACTGGTACAATAAACAACGATAGAAAATTCGATTACTAAAATAATGGTATTTTCCTCGTTTTATTCACGTTCAAAAACGAACTACACGACTTGTAGCATATATGATGTGGATTACTCATAATATAATGGTAATAATATATTGTTATATTATATCAAAATAGTTTTGTATTTCCTAAAACATGGAGTACCAATTGAAATTTTAGACTATAAATAGGTACTTATTATCAAAATTTTTCTATTTATTTAAATATTAACCGTTTTTTGTTATTTAATTTTATTGTTGGTTACTATCGAAATAAATATTGATTAGATATTTTTACTTTGATAATATAGTTATTGTATTTAATAAAAACCTCATAATATCTCGTAAGACTCTTATAACTTGTAGAGCTCTCCTTAATATGACGATATTATATACGATATAACATTATATTATATGCGCATTTGCTGTTTCCGTCTATTATACTCTTAACATGCAATGTTGTAAAATCTTAGTACGTAGAATATACATTATGGCATTTCAGTTAAATTTAAAGTTTAAAAAACTATTTTAAAATTTAAATATACTCGTATAAACAATTTGTGTGTTTGGTTTTTGGATTTTTTAACATTTAAATTTTAAAGAGAAATACAATTATTTGTAAATTATAATATTTGTGATATTAATTTCTCACTTTAAAATTAAAATATTTTAAAAATTCAAAATCTAAACACAGCTAATGTTTTCATATTTATATTATTTTATATTGATTCTTTTAACTTTAAATTATTTCACCAATATGCCCCAATTTAATTCCGACATAGCATAATTTTGCTGCATTAGACGAAGATAGAAATTATTAGATAGTACTTTTCCATAAAAGTCCTTAAAATTGCCTATACAGGACCCCTTAAAATATGAGGCTGCTGATATCCTAAATTTACATTAATTGTTGTTTCTGCCTGACAGGAAAGATAAGAAAATATGTTTTTGTCGTATATAAATAATGATTTTTTTTTTTTAATTAAGAGTTTAATCATATATTTTTAAATTTATTGATAAAAACAATATCTGTGTTTATATTTTTTTTTCAAAATATCAAATTTATAGAAAGAAATTAGTATATAATATATTGTAATATTGAATAATGATTATATATCTATCATTTAAATTAAAGTTTAAAAAAAAAACAGCACATAAAGTCCGATAATGTTATTGATTTTAAATTTTATAATAGATGTACAAACTCTAAGTTAAACCTAAATGTGACAATTTAAATTCGAGGATAGCGTCATAATGAAGGTGTAATCTGCAGTTTTTTTCGCTCATAAAATTATATATAGAAAATTTTTAATTTACGTTATGTTAATATAGACCTAAAAATCTAAGTTTTAGATTAAAATATTAAGTATCTTAAGCATACGAATCGTATGATACAAAATAATTGCCTTGAATATTTTATTCCTAAGCCAACAAAAGGTCTATACACAAAATACCAACTTAGGAAAACCTTCAATGAGACGGTTTTCGATTATCTAATTTACACGTCAGGTAATGTACCTGGATACTTAGATAAAAAAAAGATTACAGCACGGACGACTGGAAATGGTCCGGCTTTCTCCGCGGCGCAATGGTCATCGGTGCATCCTAAATACGTAACAATATATCTCGAACGTTCGTTAAATTTTTACGCAACGTCCGTTTGCCTATTTTGAATACCGATCTACGATCTATATATTGTGTGATATTATTTATATGTAAATACATATGTATTACATTAGAAAATCATGTTGAATTTAATATACATATATAATATTTTTCGAATGTATACATACGAATTTTCGCATATTATACGAACATCCGAATACGAACGGGCTGGACCGTTATTTCCGTTCGAATTGGAATAGTTTCGTATATTTATACGCAAAGTAAAAACTGACATTATAACATAACGTGTGCCCGTCACGTAGAAATGTGGAAAATATATTGCGACGATTATTGGACGGCACCGCGCTTTCTTTCGGCCCACGTCTTTGACGCGATCTACTTGACATCCAAACCGAAACGGTATATAGGTATATAATAATAAATACTCGATCGATTGGGCAAATTAATAAGGACGTCCTCGTCAGAGGACACTCTGAATTAATGCAAAACAATCAAAAATAAATACAATAAAATGTCTATTTAAGTACATCTTCGATGACGATGAAATCAACTTCCACTCCGCGCCACCCGGTCGGGTAAATAAGTGGTGCATCCGTTCCGGAGTAATTACTCACGGAGTCTTACGCACAGATCGACCGTATACAATTTCTGGCGTGAACAATAAGAAATATATATATAAATAGAATACCGTGGAGGAAAAAAACGTTTTTCAGTTATTTGTATATGTATATTGGGTATACCTATATAGGCAATTCGTCGTTAAACTATATTATCATCATAATTGGCGCAATGTAACGCGGGGACGGGACGAAGATTTAACACTTTTTTTTTTTTTTTATACACAACTACGCTACGATAAAAGTAATAAAATCTATTTTATACTATAATGTAAGAGGGTTTTCGTACGATTGGATATTGTCGACGGGTATAATGTCATATAATGTTCGAAACAGTAATGTCTGTAATGTTATATAAAAGAAAGAACGAAAAAAAAATGCTTAAAACGTATACTATAAAACGTGTTTTACTCACTTTGAGAATATCATTGTGGCTCCCTCGGCTGGCGGGTTAGACGTGTACGGGGTCCGCGTCCAAAACAATCGAACGGTTCTCGGGAGAAATATACGCGTTCTAAAACGTTTCTTTATTTTTCTCCGCTACTATTGTTGCCGGACGACGGAGAGAAAATAAAACGCAATGAAAAATCGCGGTGTAGACCGACTGCAGCGGAACGTTTCTTCGTTGCCGGGGGCCCCGTCGAACGCTGTTGCTGTTTGTTTCCGCGGGAAAGCCCACGAACCACTTGCACTTGGACTGGACTCGGGTGGAGGAGTTCGCGTGGTGTGAAGACGGCGGCCGGACGGGGACACGTTGGTGTGGTTTCGCTGACGCCGGAGGACTGACGTGTGCGCGTTCGCGTCGTTCGCGGGTGTCTTCGGACGTGAAAATCACTGCGGCACAGTACAGTATTAACAGTGGCGATATAGCTGTAACAGTAGCAGTAGTAGTAGTAGTAGTAGCAGTAGTAGTAGTAATAGTAGTAGTAGTAGTAGTAATAATAATAATAGAAGAAGACGACTGCCGGTGGAAAAACGGTGTTTGCTCGCGATTTGACGGGAGCGCGAGAAGAACAGACCGATCGGTATATAATATGCATAGATATATATATATATACTATATACGGCGAGAAAATAATGCACTGTACGGTGTTTTTTTTTTTTCTTCTTCTTCTTCCCACCTGCCGGCAGGTATTCCTCGACGGCCGACGATATTTCGGCCAATAAACGCGCGGGCCGGCGTTTTCCGCGACCGAACGGTGGGGCGGACGGTCGGCGTTGCAGTTTTTTTCCATCTTCTTCGGTCCTCCCGGCGCCGTTCTATTCCCTCCCGTAAGTATTTTTCCTTCCATGCGGCATGTGCGCGCTCGTCGTTTCAACGCGCCGCCGAACACGTATATCCCCTCCCCCCCCCCAAGCTCGTCTAACCGTCGCGTTGTCCACTGAACGCCGGGAAGAAGAACGGGGACCGCGACGGACGGGGCTGCCTGTACGTGCGACGCGAAAACGCACGAAAAAACATATACATCACGTAACAGCGATTTCGTCGCGGCTTGTACCGCTCATGAGCGCGCGCGCGACCGTGTATATTACGCGCCGACGGACAAGATGTGCGGCGACAATGACGACGACGACCTCGGAGTTCAGTCGCCCCGGCCGGCACGTCCGACACACCGCGATTTCCGTAGTGCCACGCTCGTCGGGCCGCAGTGCTAAGTTTAGGCCGAAGGAGTACGAAATACGCGGTGTCGGTTTTCCCGGATTTCGGGTACGGTTTTCCGATTTTTCTCTGTTTTCGGGGGTTGGGGGGGAGGGGTGGTGGTAATTTTTTTCCCACTGGGTTTTCGCGAAATTAAGGAATAGTCGGACGGAACGTACGGGGAGAAGGTCGTGTGTGACCGACACTGCGGCGGGAGAAAGAAATTACACTGTATTCCTACATCTCGATCATATCGGTGGATTTTTTAACGAATTTTTACTGGGCGACAATCGAAAATTTATCAAAATATACATATTCGCTAAGGTTTTTGGAAATTGCGTCCCGTCGACCCGACAATCTTTAAACGGCACGATTTCCGTTCCGCGTTTAGAAGTGAGGGGTCCCGCGGTATTTATTCCGTTTTTTTGTTATCTACCTAAAACAATTTGACGAATAACTTTTTTCCTTTTAACATTTTCAAACCGATTTATAAAAATGTTGGTGGAAAATCATTACGATATTCACTTTTTTATGATATGGGGATTTTATGTTTTTACCTCATTGTTATGCAAAAAAAAAAAAAATAGTTAGTGGAACAACTATGAAAGGGTATAATCATTACTAATAAGTTATAAAGTAAATCATACCCAATGGGCATAAGAAGGTTATAGTTATAAATTATAATATTAAATTCAATTAAAATTATTTTTTTTATTATCTTTTGATAAATGATAAAATAACCAAATATAACGTATCATATGAATATATAATATATATATGTCCAAAATTTCGTATATTAATTGCCAAAAACATTTGAATGATTTTTCTAAGTTTTTTGATCTTCGTATGTTATAAGTATACAAAATGTTTTCACATACCAATGACTTCATCGCATAAAAATTTACTATATTTTAATTTCATAAGCTACTTTCTATGTCTCACCCTAAACATAATATTGTGTCCTTAGAACTGTGTACATTTAATACGATTTTAAATCGAAGTAAGCTTACTTATACTTGATTATACATCAACAAATCTATTATTAAAAAATACCTTTAAATCTATTCAGCTTTATATATTTATCCATAATAATCATTCATTACCTAATTATACGATATTGTTATATTTATAATTAAATATATATATCGCCCAGTCTTCAATAATAGAATACACTAGGTCTCAAAATATTTTCACTGCAAACATTTATATCATCTAGTTTACCAGCTTGAAAAATACACTGAGGCCGATCAAAATTCTAAAACTAAGTATGGTTTGGAGCTGAATCAGATTTTAATATATGCCATTTTGCAAAGAGGGAAGGAAAAAAAGATCAGTGGTTAATTATTACCATAAAAAACAAATATTATGAATATTTTTATTTTATTTATTTTTATACGAAAGCACGGAACGAATTTAAAATTCTATTCTAACTGAAACCCTTATTTTATTTTTAAAAATAATGGGAACCGGAAACAAAAGTACTTCAAAGTTTCAACTCCTCGACCCCTGACGTGATTGCATTTTGTTAAGAACACGCGACACCAACATTTTTTTAATGAAAAACTTGCATTAGCATTTACAAGATATCGACTTACAAGCATGTTAGAAATTTGAAACAAAATAAAAATTATTGCTGACAACATTAACAAGCAACCGTTGGAGCTGATTTTTGAGATATTTTTATAGATTAGATTTTTATAGATATTTTTATAGATATTTTTACATGTATATGAGTTGTTAAAATGTATATATATATATATATATATATTTTTTTTTTATTTAACAGCTTATAAAACATACAAAATGCAAAAATATATTAAAAATCGATTCCATCAGTCACTAGAGAATTTTGTTGTTTATATTCTATTTTTTATTTCATCTTTCTACAATATTCTCAGTTGATAAAAACGAAAAATGCGTAAACATGTTTTCTTTTTAAGAAATATCGTGATTACATGATAATTAAAAATGGTACTGATACATGTCTATTTTTATAATATTTTTAAAATATATTTAAATAATTTCTATTTTTTCATTTTATTTTTATAACAATCGTATATAAATTGCCTATACAATATCCCTTAAAAATCGGCTGTGTGGTGTCCTCTTAAGTTCCGAAATTCTTATGTGAAAACTCAATTTTTAATTATAAAAATGTGTTCATTTTCGTTTTTCGAATTTCATATTTAATTCCTTGATTGAAGTTCCAGGGACCGTGTTTGAAAACGATTAAAATATTTTGTGCTCTGGATTTCATATTTCAAATGTGATTATAATTTTTCATTTAAATTCCGGCTATTGTGTTCAAAAACTGTATACATTTTTAGAGAATTCTGGGAACTCAACAGGAGCGTGCTCACGGATGGGATGAAGGTGTTATATCCCTCAATGGCTTTTTTAGATTTTGAGTGGAGCAAAGAAGTTAATGGTTTTACAATGATGTTTATTCTTTTTTCTGTATACAACTTTTCGACCAGAAGTCATGAACCAATCTGTAAATGTAACCCCATTTTCCCGTAAACAATTTTATCTAGTTTGTATAAATAGGTAATTTTTCAATTTTTTGACGTTTACGATAAAAAAAAATTACCGAAAAATGATAAAAAAAAAACCGCCAAAAATACGAGTTCGTTCTTCTTCGTCTTCTTTGTATCGGTCAGTAATGTCATATTCCCTTTTTTATCAGTTTGAGAACGTTGTTATTTGGTTCCCTGAAAAAATTACTCCTCTCGCATTTCGCATTTGTCATTCTGTCACAATTAGTCAAAAATTAAGTGATAGTCGTCTTGCACCTCTCCTTATTCGCGTTCTGCGGTCTCTTCTATTTTCCACGGACCAAGGTTCTTCTTTGTTTTTGCAACTTCTACCCGGAGAGGTCATTTACCCGGAGATGATATAACCATGGTCAGCAAATGACGATTTCGTTAGATCGAGATTTATGTATATTACCACCGAAGCTCCGCTTAGAATCGTTTCATGTAATGTAATACATTCACTAAGAGTATCCTGTACAATAAGCGAAGTGATTCCACCCCTACTGACACCCGACGAGCAAAGTGCACATTTTTTTTCTATTTATTTGAACATAAATAAAATAATATTATTTCATTTTAACTTTTTTTATAATGTAATATAATAATATTTTATATAATAAAAATATTTAATAATAGATTAATTTTACTACATTCCTAAGTATGATCAATTATAATTGTGTATGAATAAATGCAGAAAACAATATGGCAATTGAACAATTATTGGATTGAAATTAATTCATAATCAAATTTACACAAGTTACCTTTTTTTTTTATATATAGTGATTTAAAAATGTTTGGGAAAATATCCTTATTTTAAAATTCTGAGCATGCCACTGGTACTGAGTCAAATAAAAGTATTATATTTTTTTATGGGCTTCTTGGTTTCATGGTCCAATACGTAGTTTTGACTGGTGATTTTTAACCATTTTTAAAAATTTTAACCACACCTAAACATTTTTGAGCTAGAAACAACCTCTCGTAGGTATTTTATAATAGATCGAACCAGAATTCTCTAAAATTGTATAAGATTATATAATAGTTAATTATAGTTTAATAATGTTTAAGTTAAATATAGAAATCGTAAATTTTCTTCTAGAATTTTTGAAATTTATGTTATCAGTTGATTTCAGCTCATAACGACAACGACCAAAATTTTTTAAAATATCAAACTCATAGAAATGAGCACAAATTTATGCTCTGTCTTGTGTTTCAGCAAATATAATAGAAGTGAAATGAATTTTTTAACTCGTTTCGAGAATCAAATTAATATTTTTTTACTACATTAAAAATCTGCACCACTGCAGTTGATCCTGAATAAAATCTGAAATTTATTAATAGACTATATTTTTGCACTATCTGCCGGATAGGTTAATATCGATAAAAACGGGAAGGAATAAAATCCAACGGTAGTTTACATTCCCCTAGACCCAAGTAGTTTTGTACACATTTTATGAATAAATTGTTTAATAATTATATTCATTAGTAATACGAAACATCACAATGAGGTCTGTTGAACACATATTTATCTTTATAATTACAGAGCATTGATAAAAATACCAATATGAGTACCTATATCGAATCGTATTTAGTGATTAGTTACGGTAACAACTAACTTTTAAATTATTATATAATGAGTAATGTTTGTAGGTACAATGGCCATTCAAATATTCAAATTAATATTAACTATTAAACCATATATTCCTCAGAATTGCACTGTAATAAATTACCCCTACCTATCATTTACCCACTTACACTTCACACAAGGGCGGATCCAAGAGGGGAATGGTTGGTATATGCCCCCTTAAATTCTTAAAAAAAAAACATATACTATAAAATATTATATAAACATAATATTAGACAAATAGAGGTACTCACAAAATCACCTAATATTATGCGCTCCTGTATGAAATTTGGAATATTTCTAGATGTACACCTGGCTTAACATCCTACACAGTTGCATTACTTGAGACCCGAAATATATTATAATATAATTGTAATTATATAAATATAATAATATAATTAACAAATATTATAATACTATATATTTAATATTATACGTTACCGATTTAGAAGTCTTCTGGGAAAACATTTTTGTTCACGTACAGTTCTTTTTTTTGTTTTTTGAGGGGAGGGTGGTTCAAAAATGGTTTTCTCTGGTTTCGTTTTCGAAAATGTGATTTTTCTAGAGTTCCGGATCTCGTATTTAAATATTGTTTAATTTTTTTTTCGATTTCCGAGTACAAAATCCAAAAAATATTTCGGTTTTTTTTTGGTAGGGGGTTATAAGTTTTCCCGAATTTAATTTCATGTTTGAACATGTTTCTAGTTTATTCCTGGATTTCGTCTTTGAAAATCAAATTTGTTTTATTTTGATTGCGACGATCTCAGAGTTCAATCACCCAGCTAACTTAGATCGTTTCAGTATATATGTCCTTGGACAATTTGGTTCAAAGGTGTAAAAACATTTTAATTTTTTCAGATTTTGGGTATAAAAATAGTTGAACATTTTTCCGGGTATGTTTTTCCCGGAAAAAATATATATATATTTTTTTGTATGTAATATTTTCCCGGTTGCGGGTCTTGTGTTTAAAAATTCCATTTTTTCGGGTTCCAAGTAATATTGTAATGACCGTTTTCAATGTTTCCCGGCTTAAATAGTTATTGAAAACAGTTAACATTTTTTTTAAACTCTTATGCCCATAAAATGTTTCCGAATTCAGATATCCAACATATTTACTCTTTAAAATACGTTCATACATTGTATTATTTAAAAATTGGCTGATTCTGGAATGTTATTCATCAAAACATATAATACAATACTGAATATCATAATATTATTTTCGACAGGATCTGCTTAGGAGTTCACCTAAACATATCGAGTCACGATCTCTACAAGTAAAATGAGTAATCTGTATACTAAATCTTAAGAGTCTACAATTCAAATGTAATTCTTGTCACGATTTTAAGGATGAAAATTAAAAAACGAATGACATTTTTGAATGTTGTCAAAAAAAAAAAAAAAAAAAATGTAACTGTGTTCATAAAAAATAATTAAATACCTAACTTAGTAATATTGAGATAATATAATATATAATGGACGGCAATGTTTATGTCTAGATAAATCTCAATACAGCTAGTCATTCGTGTAATTGCCTGTGGCATTGTTATTATTGTCTAGGATTGTTGACAATGGTCAATGACTGATTCTCACATCTGACGGTAACATAATAGGTGGTATACATGCGTTCACAGTGGCACGTACGTTGTATCGTTAACCTAACGTAACCCGATGTCAGATTTTTCGGATATTATATTATTATTTCGAGGATGGTGGAATTTTTTTTTTTGTTACGACCGATAAGCTTCGTTTCATCGTAATCCACCGGAAATGGAAATTATCTAAACCCAAAAATTTATAATAATAAAAAATTATTTAAAAAAAAAAACGTAATTTTATCGCACGTCACGATGCATCGTGTACTAGCCATTATTGTTGTAGACCAACCGGGTGTATCAACAGAAGACTCAGAGCCATTAAATGGGGTTGAACAATTCGATCACCTTGACAGTTTCATATTTAAAGATGATTCTTTTAACATCACAGTGATCCAAAGACTCTACAACATCCGTAACTCGGCAAAAAATTCGTTTTACGCGGAAAACATAATAACTATGATGTAGATACTAACGACATAAATTATATAAGTACTAAATTATGTGTCATTAAAAGTTTCACGATTTTACCATAAATAATATATTAATTTTCAATAAAACATTGATCCTATGTTAAACAAGTTTTTTACTTTGAATAAACGAATATTAACTAGTCAATAACCGGATTAATAACTTACTCGTCGAATTATTAACTAGACAATTAATTTGAATTACAGCACACCTAATCACTATACACTATAAATACTATTTTATTGTATCAAAAATATAACTAAAATGTACTTAAACTTAAATAATGGTAATCACTAATCATTTAAGTAACTTGCATGTTATTCACGTATCTCTAAGTCTTTAAATACCATTTTTTTAATAATACACATTATTATTATTGTTATAGATGCATTTTAATAAAATATTATAATATAATCATCAATATAAAATTAATTCCAAAATAGTGTGCTATATTTACGTTTAATAAATTAATATAAATATTTAGCTAAGTGACGAAGCAGTTTTAAAATTTATAAAAGATCATATGAGAAAATTTAAATAAATGTAATATCTAAAATCTCAAAATTTTTATATTAAAAAAAAAAAAATAAAAATAAATATTAACTAAATTCTACGCTACGGCATAGTAAATATTCTGATCTTTCATATTTTGTATAAATTTTAACTTTGTAGTTACTAAAAGAGAAATTGTAGTTATAAAGCGTGAACTAAATTTAATACCACTAAAATGGGTGTATAGTATCTTCTTAAAATCATAAAACATGTCCTTTAAATAACAAAAGCTGAAATATGCAAAAATATGCACCAAAAAAGTTGTATTATTAATCACGTCATCACAAAACATATAATGCGTATATACTTAGCATGCACACGATCAACCAAAAATAATATGCAAATGCATACAAATCATCAGGAATTATTTCTACAGAATTTTTGATAAATTCATTAGGTAATTTGTTTATTGTAAATATCAGTAGAATTATACGATAATAATTAAATATATATATATATTTTTTTTTATAAATGCTGGTGTTTTGTAATGTATTATCTTTAATAGGCCAAAACGATTGCATTGGATTTATCTGCAAAGACGAATATACTTATGATAATAGCATTATTTGTGCCTAAGTACCAAATAAATTAAAGAAAACTAAAATGAGTTAATTTTCTTTTGATTTTCATACAGATTTATTAAATATTTATAAATTATTAAAATTGAACATACAATTAAACAAAATCGTTGTATTACTCTTATATTTTACAACAGTGCATTTAATTAAGTTTAATTAAATAATAAAAAATTATTTTTATTAGTCGATATACAAATTATACAATTTCATATTATTTATTAATTATTATTATTATTACCTACTATGGTATATGGTTGTTATTATCATTAATGAAATAATTTAATTCGTTTTCTTGATATATTAAGGTTAAAGTTTTTTAAACAATAGGATTCGGTAATTTATACCTATACTAGGTACATACCTACCTACAAGTATAGCGATAGTTTGTTCATTTTATCCTAAAGCTATTTTCATCAAAACTCGTCGGTGAACAATGCCTTTTAGTACAATTTTATATTATTATCGTACATATTTGATTGATTAAATATTTTTTGAATTTTGGATCACTGGAATTTTTAATTATATTTTTGGGTTTGGTGTATATTTAGAGATCATCATTAATTATTGATATTATGATAATAAAATACATTCTTCTAAAACAGTTTTTGTGCTCTTATTATTTAAGTCAAATGTACTAAATGTGTCTTGAAAATTTTGGTCAAGCGATAATAAAGTATTATATTTTTTTTAAAGTATTTTAGTTTCTTAATGAATCAAGGAATGAATTAATTTTATATTTATTAAATATTAATAAAATTAAAATAATTAATATTTTCAAAATCATGTATATTTTATGGTTGTATAATTTTTTTTGGATAAAAGTTTCAGAGTAAAGAACTTTTTTGATAGATAATTGATTTTAGTTGATAACTTTAAGATGTCATTATTCAATTTTCCCATTAGTTATCTTAAACAAAAACTACCTTTTATAACAAAAATATTTTATAAATGTAGGGAAAATAACGAAATTACAAATAAAGTTGTCATGGTTACTTATTTGTTTTTTTTTAAGTAATATTATATTTCATGAACTAAGTTTGGAATCGGATTTTGAACTAAATGATTTATCGTTAATTTAAAATTAAAAATAATATAAATATATACTATCCTATCCGAGGATGGTCGATAGGACGATTAACCAACTTTCATCATCTGTATTTGAATGACTTGTTTAATATAATATCACCTATAAAAAATGGTTTATAATATTCATAGTTAGAGTATTTATTTTGACAGTATCTATAACTTGAAATCAGTTTTTATCACTCAGTTGTAATTTGAAAAAACTCGAAATTCTGCAACAATCCATTGATAGTTTGAATTATTTTGAATTTTCCAGTTGTTTCAATACTGAGAAACTTGTTAATTTAATGTATAACTTATCCTTTGAACTTTCAAAACTTGCTCTTCACAAACCATTTTCGGTAGTTGGTTATTTAGTTCACAAAATAATACAAGTTTGTTAAATTAATTAAAAACATATACTAAACAATTTAGAATTATAATTAGATAATTAAATATAAATAATTTGGATTGAAGAACAGATTTACGTGATACATCATTATAATTCATATTATATGCTATTTTGTAGGTACCTATCGTAAATGTACAGAAAAAATCCTAAGATGTGCAGAGTAATTGATAAAATTCACTACCTAGTTAGAATTTAGTTAATTAGAACATTTCTTTAAATAATAATTTACTAAATTAATGAAAGTTTTGACTAGTTAAAATTAAAAGTTAAAACCTGATTGTAGTTCAATTAACTCAGATAATAAAATAATTCATCATGTTCATGTTATATATTTTTTACATTAACAGTTAACCTTTTATTAATAATAAGAAAATAAGAGTTAATCGTTGACATAAAACGGGTACCTACTTAAAATAATTTGTTATTTATATTTATAATTAATTTAATTTTTTTAACTATTATTTTATAATTCAATAGAAATTTCTTGGTGCATAACAAATAATTTTGAATTTCATATATATAATATTTTTCCTCTACACAACTATATATAGTTAAAAATTGGCTAGTTAATAACAAATTTTTTATTCTAAGTAAATCAATGAATGTTTTGGTTTTACAATTATGTGTTTTATTCATTTTTTTATTTTTTATCTCTGTACCTAAAATATATTTTAGGATATATTATATATTATTATATATTTACCCTATTTCCCGCAGAAAATTACATCTAATTAGTACTTTAGAGAGATAATTTTACGATAATACTATTTAACATTTTTTTCAACACTTAACATGCATTATTTTGGAAATAAATATATTCGAATTTGGGAAGGGGGAATCGATTTAAAAACTTGACATCTTTACTGTGTTTGTTTTTACTATTATATTGATTGAATATATTGTTTACAAATATTTTCCGAATTTTAGGGTATTTATAACAGTTTTCAATTTCAAGATATTTAAGTCATTAAAGTTTTAATTTGAGATTTTAAGATGTGAATATTTAAAAATTTAATACGAGAAAACATGTATTATTCTATTGGTCTTAAAAAAATCATGATAATCATTAGTTATATTTGTTTATACACTTGAATTTTTGGACATTTATTATTTACATATAATAAGAGGGTCAAATTGATGTGGGTTATTGATTTTAAAAGACTTGAGTTTAGGCAAAATTTATATTTTAGTACAATATAAACGTGATAAAACTTTTAAAATATATATTTTTTCAATTTTCGACTATTTATAGAAATGATGGAATTAAACATTTTTTGAGTTGTAAGATTTAAAAATTGAATACAGTATTAAAAATAATAATGTGAGTTTAAAACTAATTATTAAAATATATCTATTTAATTTATTAGTTATACTCAAGTTATATAAACCAAAGCTTCACTCAGAATCATTTTATCCAAAGAAATGATTTATCGTTGACTTCTAATTTAATATATTCACCACCAGTATCCTACCCAACGATCAAAGTGCTTCTACCCTCCAATTTATCGGTTTAAATTTAAAATTGATAATTTGATATTATGTACACATTTTGTTCACCAAATTAACTAATTAAGTTCATTATTTAGCTAATTTTTAAATATATTGTGCTCATCAACATTTTCTAAACATAATAATAATTACTTCACTTAAAAAAATAATAAGTAGATATTACTTTCTTAAAATAGATTACAAATTAAATTTTGGTAGTCAATATGATTAAATAATAATTTTTCTTATATATCACTATATGACGGGAAATAGTAATTTAATTTTGTAAAGTAATGTCAGAAATTAAATTATTAAATTATAGACATAATTTTGTACAGAAATAATAAACTATAAGATGGTTTTTTATTGCAATAAAATAATAGTAAACTTTATGAAGTACCTACTCTTGATCTGATATATTATATATATTCATATTCAGTGAAATTACAAAAAAGTGTCATAAAATTTAAATTATAGTCTATTTATAAGGTTATATTTTAATTTGAATTTATATATATATATATTGTTTAATCTCTAAATTAGTATGTGTCAAGTGAAAATTGTATTTATTAATAATGGCTCCCATCTAAAACATTCAAATAATATGTTTAATTGTGTTTTCCAAAATGATTATTTCCATTTTCATATAAACATATTAGAGATACATATTATTATAAAATAATTAAACTTCAAAATACAATAATAATGCAATTATAAAGTCCTTAACAAAAAATGGGAACATTTTTTGAAGAACTTAATGAATTTCCCAAAAATATAAATACAAGTACCTACGAGTAACTAAAAATGAAATTTATAAAAATCCATTTATTCCCATAAAACTATTGTATTTTTTATTTTTTAAGATTAAAACCAGTATTTTTCGGAACTTATCATTTGCGCATTTTCCTGATTTTCTCTCTGGGACTTTGAGGGGTAAAAAATACCGGAATGTTAATGTTACGTTGATAACATAATCATTATAAACGTTATGAAGTATTTAACTCGACGACTTTACGGGTCAATCCTAAACGCGTATGTATGCGTGTAATTAATAAATAGGTAATAATAGTAAATGTACGGAAATTACGCTGTAAACGTTTGTGACAGGATAAATTTATTGTGTGTTGTACCGTTGATGATGATTAGTGTGTGGTAGTTTAATGACGTAAAAGGACACGTGCGCATAAGGAGAAGGAAATACACTGACCACAAACACGTACCATACATATAGTATACTATGTTCATATACTTATAAGTTATAATACGTACATATTATGTAATATTATATAATACAATTTATTATAGGATGTCTAACAGGAGAGATTTACTCATTTTAATATTTCCTATAGGTAATTAAAGGATTTTAATTTATGTTTTTTATCACGTTAGGTTCAATAATTTATTAATATTATTAAATCGAATATACCAAACTTTGGCAAAATTTGCAGTTAAGTTCGTGTAACTATAATTTTTAGAAAATCAATAAAAATATTTTTCAAAATAAGGGGTTTCACTAGTTTATGGTGAAAACATACACATTCCTCAGAACAAATATTTCGTATCATTATTATAGTTTATTGGGAATTACGATATAGACATATTATGTACAATTTTATATCGATCGGCTGAACCATACAAAACAAACATAGACACTTTCAGATTTATTGTATTAAAGAAAAATACAACAAGGCCCAGCAGTTACCAACTATTTATATTTATATAAATATATAATTTATTATATATTTTATATATTTATATAATATATTGTATTATATATGTATAAAAAACAATCAGAATTCATAATCCTTATTTACCTAAGAGATTAGGAAATGTTCCATTAGATAATTCTTCTTGGACACCATGCGTCCACGATTAACAGATTATATTGTACAGATGTATCTACTGGGATGTGTAATGGGTGTCACGAAAAACCATTTATCATCGGGTCTGATAATGGATTTTTAAACCAACACAGTGCGACCGCCATATGTGACAAGTAGTAAACACACATTAAGCTGTTATTAAACACGCGTTTATGTCATGTAGTCCGTAGTCAGGAAATAAAAAGAGATCTGGGACGTTTCAAAAATCGCAGAATATATATTTTAAAAACGTTTGTCTCAAAAAAGGACTAAAGTAACTTTTAAATTTAGGATTTCAATACGTTATCTGATTATTATAGTAAACTTGCTAAAAAAAACAACAACAATTCAGGGGCATAATCTATAGGGTGCACCACATGATTTTATTCGTGTGATGTACCTGTATGATTGATTTATTTGAAAGTATACCACTAAATGTGTTATAATATAATTCTCTCAATATTATTGTGATTATGAAAAATTACGATATACTATAACTAAAAAATGTTCAACATAAATTAAATTAAAGTAATTGTGTTTCAAGTTCATTTACATAATTTAAAATTAAATCTTTTGAAGTAAAATATTTATTTTTATTTTGACAGACAATATTTATGCACATATGGTAAAAGTTAAGCTACTTTAGTCAATGTGCATTAATACTTATTATATACTTACGTAGTAAATAAATATAAACACATTTGTTAAATAAAGTACCTAGGTACGTACCTAATATTATTCATATTTATTGTTTATACTGCAAATATAATAATAAACGTATTACTGAATTTGCATTACATTTATGAAGATAAATATTCTTATTTCTTTTACAGTTGAAGTAAAAAAAATAATAAAACCCTGAATTCAACTAAAATGTACTTAACATTATAAATTATGGTCATTTTATTATTTTATATGAGCTTAACGACTTATTATCAAGAAAAACATTAATTTTTTACTAAAAATCAATAGGTAATAACTTGCTCAAATTATTTTCTGAATTTACTGTATTTTACTCTATAAGTTATAGGTATAATGTAGCTTTTATTCAAAGAGTATTCAATAGCTCAACAATTATCAGTATATGAAAATAAAAATATATTAATAATGTCCGTAATAATATTTACGTACTTTGCACTTTTTTCTTATGAAATACATTTTCCTACCTATATGAAAATATTCACTTCAGTAAGATATTGAAAAATTAATGAAATAATTATTAATTATAAAGAATATCACACGGTAATTAATAAATTAAAATATATATTTATTGATTGTTATTATTAGTATAAAATTAATGAATTCACAAACATTTATTTAAATTTATTTCAACATATTATAAAATAATAATTGATATAACATAAAGCTTGATTGTAATATAATGTGGTATCGTATTTGTTGAAGGAGATAAATTTTATATTCTGAAACAATATTGAGCAAAATTAATGATAACATTAACTAGTTAAAGTTTAGTAACTTGGAATATTATTTTCATATTACTAATAAGAAAAAATAATTGATAATTTGAAAATTGTATTCTGTGTTCTTCTTAAATTTAAGTATCTAATACCTATTTCCACTAAATTTAAACTATATGTTTACATTTAATTTAAATTCAAGTTTAAAATATGTTCACGGAATAATTCCACTCGTTAATATAGTTAACTATTGATAACCGTAGAGTGAAAAGTGGAATATTTTTAACTATTGATAACCGTAGAGTGAAAAGTGGAATATTTTTAACTATTGGTAACCCAGGGTAACGTATAGAACCACGATTACGAGGCCACAATTATAATCAATACAATCTATTTTTGATCAATTAGATTTCTATATATGGTTCTTTAACATCTACAGGACGAAGTTTCAGAGGAATGCTGCCTTGATACTCCAATATTTGCTTTTCATATTGTGTTTTTGAAGAATATTGAATTGTATGAATATTACTAGTATGCTCACCTAGTAAATTTAACATAATAAATATAATTTTTAATTAAACAATAAAATGTACACAGTCGATGCCGGGTAATCAGCTATATTTTATAATATTACATTTTACACAATAACTCATCTCAAACCAGGCAAAACTGTACACGGGCAAGGCTGGGGAATTCTTCTAGTAATAAATGAAACGAATTACCTGATCGAAATTTCATTTCACTTGTTTGTATTGAAAATCGAGATAGTATAAATCGAACTTTGAAAAAGAAGAATGTAGGAAAGTACTTTTAAAATTAAGTTTGACCAAATTTAAAAATCCAATTATAATACAACCGAAAACTATTAAATCGTTATATTCTTAGTCTACTTGTATATATTTAAAATGTGATAGATCACGATAAAGTAACTGGTTAATGTTATATTCAATGTACTCTTACATAGGATTTTTATTTTCAATAGTTTTTAATCAAAGTTCGTTAAACTTGAAACTAGATCCGTTACTCATTAACGGCTTTTCGGATCACAAATCGTGTTGATTTTATTTTATTTTTTTGATAAAGCTTAACTTATTGAAAATATTGTTAATTATAGGATATATTTTTTGTAAATTTAAGGTTGACTTTATATTTTTTGCAAGTATTACTACTTAGATCTATGGAGAATATAGCTGTATACCCGAATACGGTATAATGCGTTTTAATAAAATTTTTTTGCAGTTACTTATATTATTTACCGTTTCTTATTATTTTTTTTTATAAGTTTCCATCTTTGATTATATCTAAAATCTGATAATCGTTGATTTTTGACAACATTTGGTTATTTTCGTCGTTTTTGTGATTGTTTGTCTGTTGTAAAACTTTAAAACTATTTCCGAGACAATTTTTACTGCGAATTTTAATCCAATCATAATATATATATATATATATATATATTATATAGTTACTCCAAAAGTTTTTATAGTATAATAGACCACCCATTGCCGTCGGGGTATTTTCTAAAATGTTTATTTTATGCGTTTTATCTTCGCCAAAACACAATCAAATAAATTAATTTAAATTCTAAAGGACTTCTAAAATAAATATACTGCGCATTTCAATCAAGGTACAGTGGCATTTCTCCACTAAATCGATCGGTGGAAATAAGCGACTATTATATTCAACACGGATACACAATTGCAGAACTATATAGTCTGTCTGACCATTTTCAGATAATGAATTTCGGGGTCTGAAAAGGATATTGGCCATTTTCTACTTTCAGAATTAATGTATTTAGGGGATGCATTATGGGTGTCTCTCCCGTCGGTTGCGATTTTTAAATTCCTGTCTATATATTTAGAGTTATAATAAATTTAATAAATTAGAATAAAGTGTATATTATAGATGTAATGTGAAATGGACGTCGGCACTATTAAAATTATGTTTCTCGGATTTTCTAACGCTTAAACATGAAAAATAAACAAAGAATTTGAATTTTGAAATAAAATTATTTTCTACTAAATAGGATGTGTGTTGTGTACAAATTAGTTTCAAATATTGTATCATTTTCTACCTTTTCCAATTTTTATGACATTTGATATTCTTTGGATCAATACGTTGACCTATACATTTAAAATGGAACATTTTGTTTCCTCAAAATAATATTATAAAAACAAAAGGGTTTTCTTTTTCGTAGTAGCCTGTAGGTAGGTATAGAAAAATGTTTGAGGTTAGGTAACTTTTTTATTATCTTCGTGAATGAGGAAAATATAGTATAAACCAGAAATAGGTACATATTACAATCGAGTAGAAAAAACTTCTACACAAATGCCAAAAATATAAAGGTAAAACTTTTTGTTTTTAAATATACATAATATGTAAACTATGTATTCAGTCATGTATGAGTCGTTTATTATTTATTATTTAGTTGTTTATCTGTGTAACTTTACAAAAAACGATCAAATCGATCGTAAACGAAAACTGAGTTGTCGATATGTTAGTGAATAGACTGGTAACTATTGGAGAGTAAAAAATATTCGATTGGTTCATTTATTTTTATTAGACGTGTCATCGAAAAATTATTGCTATCTATCTACTCTACTACAGTGTACATTATAACTGTATACCAGCTATACGTATAAAAAGATATAAAATAATTCTAAAACATCGGTTGAAAAATTTTTAGATTGTATTACAATAATAGACATATACTCGTATTATATTGAAAATAATAATGTAGTGGTCGAAGTGACTCAAAATAAGGTAATTGGGATTCAGTTTTTATTTCAAACATTATATTTCGAGGAAGGGCGTATATATATATATATGTATAAGTATATACTATATATATATATATATATATAATATCTGTATAATATGTATTCCGGAGTACATTATTCGCACATTACGTGGGGTGAGAACAAAAAAGTTCTATGTCTGATTTATACATTTCGAGAGCGTTTATAAAGTTTGATGGTTGATTTTTTTTTTTTTTTGTCAGTGCATCCATTGGAAATGAAAATAGTATAAATAAAAGCTAAATCATCTAATTTATCATTATTGTTATCATTAGATAAATGTAGAAAAGTAACACAGAGTTAATAATCAATCAAAAACCATAACAATATTGAGTTCGAACAAAATAGTACTATCCATAAATGTATTCACAATTATTTAATTAGTGTACGATAGAACTTTTTTGTTCTCAACCTTAATCACAGAATACACTTTCGTGATATAAAATATTTTTGAAGTGATATCAATAGACCAATAATAATTATAAAACATATTCCATTGTGGTTAATTCTTGTTTATCCGTAAATTTCACCGTATCAGTGAAATCGTGTAGGTACTGTAAAACTGTTTTGTTGTAACAAAATTGTATATTTTTTCACATAGAACTTTTTGGAATTGACTATAATCTTTAAAACCAAATAAATTCTATTGACTCGTACAAAAGCTAACAAATGTGTAAGTTTTTATTACAAAGAACTATTCAATTTTTCAAATATTAACAAATATTTGAAAAAATATAGACTAACCGTATAACATACTAATTAATGAAAAAACCGTTTTTGAAAAATTCAGGCATAGAACTTTTTTTTCTTACCCCACGATTATGCGGGGTGCTAATTTTTTTCTATTAATAAGTAGTATGAAGTAAGTAGATAGTGATTTTAATAAAAACATCGTCTTATTGTAACTATTGCTTGGCAGAATTAAGTATTATTCCGAACACTATTTTATACCTAGTATTTAATACAGTATTTTCATTATTTATCAATTATTTTATTCCTTGAAAAATAAAAATAATAAGAACACACAAACATAAATTGTTGATTGTCGATTAAATAATAATATAATTATAAATTAACACTTGTAATATCATAATTATCGAAATTTGGTAAACATAGATAAGAAAGAGAATTCTAAAAGTATATTTGGATTACTTTTAGTGTAATACTTTGGGAATATATTATTATCAATGAATTTATTCAATTTTTCAATGAAAAACATGCATTATAATTTTTCATTTTTATCAACTTCAAAATATATGTTAGGAATAGGAAACAAAAAATAAATTTTAGCTAACAATATTATCTAGCGACTGATGTAACAGATTTTTGATTTATGTATTTTTACACGTTTTATGAGCTGTTTAAATATCAATTTTTTGATATTTTTTTTTATTTATTTATTTTTTAACAGCTCATAAAACGTGTAAAAATAAATACATCACAAATAGGCTACATCAAACGCTAGATAATTTTGATTTTTATAGTTATTAATTTTTTTATTCATCTTAATACAATTTTCTCAAGTTGATAAAAATGAAAAATTCGTAAACATAGTTTTAATTAAACATCGTGATTTCACAACAATTAAAAATAGTATTGTTACAAGACTATATTTTAAATTATTTAAAACAATTTTTCAATATTTTTGAATAGTTGGTTTTTTATTTTTCTTAAAATTTCATAACAATTGCCTATAAAAAACCCCCTTAAAAATGAGTTATGTAGTGACGTCATCTTAAGTAAATTAATTTTACATATTCTAAACAATTTTTTGGAGTTTTTTTGGAAAATGTGTTCAAAATAATTTTAAAAAGCATTTACTCAAGTCTGTATTTGCTCGGAAGATTATATATTTTTCTGTTTTATAGATTTTGAATATTTTATATTAAATGAATATTAAATATTTTAGATTAGATTAATGTAATACTCAATAGCCAGGCGTGGACTGGCTAGGGTATAAGGATACTACAATATCCTTTGTCACCGAATATTATCTGCCCAACTTGACATATTTAGTATAGAGTAGTTACAAAAATTTCCATAATATAATATATTGCATCTAACACCTTTACTTACGAGTCCACGCTTACCTTTAGCGTATATCTATATAATTTTTATTTTTTATTTTTTATTTTTTATAACAAATGTGATGGAAAACGAAAACCTTCCATTTACTAAAATTGTGACTTTTAAACTGTGTTATACTTAGTTTTGTGCTAGTCCATTTCTGTATTTTTATAAAATTGATTTTGTTTATTTTTACGCATGTATACACTTTTTGACTAGAAGAAGGCGAGTATAATTTTTTAGTTTTTAACAGTTTTCTGGTAGGCAATATATTGTAGATGGTGTTTTAAAAACTTATTTAAGTTTATCTCTTTAACGTACCAACCTAGTTAAACTAGGACTACGTAACTGTACATAACGTATATTTCTAATAAGTAATTGGTAATCAAAAGTTGTTTAGTATTTGTGTAAATTTATACGGTACCTGATTTGTACTTTAAACTATTGATTTATTAATAATTATATACATGTCAAAAATGGTTATTTTTTCAAAATATTTTTTGAGTAAGTACCTAAATGGATTGATGACAAATATATTATAAAATATCTTTTAGCAAATAGATTATGGTCAATAATTGCTAAAACACCACCCACTTCAAAAAGGTTGTTTTTTGTTAATATGTTTACCTATAAATTTTTAGTCATTAATAAGTTTAAATAAATGTAGTATAAACAGGTTCAAACTTTCATACACAATATAACAAATTGTCAAAAACAAAATTGTAGTTTTCTGATATTTATCTAAATACAAAAAATAATATTAATGACATAAACACAATTGTACGACCACTGCAGCATTCCTTTAGAATTCACATCAATCTAAATTTGATAACGGTAACTAGATAAATACTTTTTGGTAATATCATTATGATTATCTAAATGGGCAACTATTTCGTTATTTAAGACAAACACTGTATTGACATTGAAGGTAATTTTGTAATTAAACTATATGTTTTAAATATTAAAACGATATAGTCCAAGGAAAGGAGCAACTGCAATTCCACTTTCCAAATTTGTTTGTAAAATATATTATACTAATACTTAAATAAAATTACTGGGAAATCTGAACAGAAAAATTAGTGATATCTAATATTTGTGACACGCAAATTGATATTATATCGAAATGTTATCATTTCATAATAATGGCTGAAACATGAGCAAACTGTGCAGTACGAAAAAAATAATATGATTCTTAACAATAGTGATACGCAAATGATCGGTCAATGGCCATACGCCTATATACAGTTTTCAATTTAGATTCTATTTAAAGTATTCATTTGTATACTATAGTAAAAATATAGGTACATATTTTACATACAATATTTTCTGAATACATTACTCGAAGCACTAAATTCAATGAAATATCCCTCCACACTCCACGCCAAAGACGTAATATGTTTATCTCGCTCTCGATGTATATGATAATATTACGATGTTTTTAGACCAAAAAGTGTGTGAAAATAAGTTTATTTTAAGAATAAAAGGGACAAAAAATGTATGAAGTGCAAAATTTCGCCATAGAACCATAATGAAATAAAGAAAAATACAAATTAAATCCACATTCCTGAAAACAAATTTTTATTTTACAGAAAGTTGAAAAATATCCTGTATATAAAAATGTAAAAACCTCGATATAATTCATTATAATTAAACCTCAGGTGTTTTCCTAAGAATCTTTGAAACTTACCTTTAAAATTTCATTTTTAATTTAAAAAAAAACACGATAATAACCCAACAAATGAAAACAATTTTAATACTATTTGAAATATAAAAATTCGTAAAAATGTACTCGGAAATTAACTATGATTTACATAAGGTATAATAAAATTGCAATTTATGCCGTTCCGATAGTAGTGAAATTCTCTACTATTCTATTTTTATGCAAACAGATATTCATTATCAGAAAGTCTATTGTAAAATCAACATTAATTGTAAATGAAAAAAGAAGCCGGGGTTTTCTCTTTATTAGTGGGAAATTTTATTTGAACACGCTCGTAACTAATACAAATATCGAAAAAAATAATAAATTGACAAATTCCCACAGAAAATTGCAATTAATTAGATTTGTATAGTATTAAAAAACATTATTAACTAGAAAAGCATGCAAGGCATACCAAAAAATGGATGAATCGTAACGTAGTTGAGAGACTTTTCGATCAGAAGAAGTCTAGTAGGAGTTTTGGAGTTGATATGTTAACGATAGCAAAATATTGGTTATAAATGGTAATTTTGAGACGTCAAAGTGTACAATGTTTGTAGCTCTTGCAGTTTATTCGAAAATCATGTTTTAATTAAAATGTTCAATTTCACTAGTAAAATCGATTATTTCGGCTGCGATTGTGAGAAAACTAAAATTAATATTTAATCTCACGTGGTCTACCCTCCGAGCAGTTCCTAGCCCACGGTGCTATTCAACTTTTGTCAAGTAAGGCAACACTGTAATAGTAATAACAATCGTGAAGAGGATTTTCGAGTGACGATGTTTCCCAGAAATTTCTCAGTACCGAAATCTAATTATAATCGAACTAACGGCTGAATCTGGATGTAGAACGTCGTATTATTATTATAGGTTAGGTACTTTAATAATCCTTCGATTTATCTTCCGGGAATATATTCACCATATTCTCTAGTCTATACACATAGAATACGAAACTATAATTATTGTGAAAACTGAAAAACTGAAAAATATGGTCCCTCGCGACATTATTCCCCTGCTTTTTTCGTACTTCGATTGTATACATTTTTAGAGGTAAAATACAGCATTCCATGGACTAGTATAAAAAGGTTCTAAATCGTATTTTTTTTCTTTTTTTAAATTATTATTTTACAAATATTGCTTTTGAATGTAATCGCACATCATTTGTGCTTATATAATTAAATATATACGGTCATAATAAGTGATTTTCAGAAATATAAAATATTTTGGCATACCGATTAATTTTAAAACTTTAACGATTAATAGAACCAAACTATAAAACAAAATATTGATGTGAAAAGTTTCTATTTATAATATAGTTTTTTTCTATATTTTACTATCAAAATGTTTTTTATATTAGTACTATTTCATATGAAATATTCAATTATTATTATTTCATTAAATTTTTCATATTAATATTAATATATTATATGAACCATCGTTATGATAAAGTGTAAATGTATAATATAGATGTAACTTAAGTTATATCTATAATTAAAAGTTGTTCTATCAGTCGGGGTCATTTGCATGACAAAATATTTACCAAGAACTAAAATATTTTATCTAAAAATTATAAATTGCTCTCCTGAACAATCCTATAAAAACGATTTAGGATACTTTCACAGTAAGCCAACAATTTAAAAAATGTATCAAAATGTTCTGTAATTAATCTATATAAAAATTGAAACTATATAACTATATATGATTACATATATTGTATTTAAAACACATCAGATTCAGAAATTAAATTCTCTGTAATAGATATTTTCGTTTCGTAATTATGAAATGTATTACTCATTACCGATATTGGAAATACATAACGAAACATTTATCTAGATAATAATAATGATAGATAAAGCAATGTTAAATATTATTCAGATACAGATAAATTATTAATTTTATTTAGGATAATCAAAATTTCAAATAATATTTCGAACATTTATAGTATAGGCAATAATATTAATATTTGTATATGTATTCTAGTATTTTTATAGATATGTTAAAAATTATGTTATACACAACAAAACTTAACATTTAGTACACATTTTAATTTTTTTTTTTTTTTTGATGTAGGTATATTTTATCAACACTGCAGTATTGACGACCATATAAGTAAGCATTTGTCTAAAATTTTAATAGTTCATATACCAATTTTACTTTCTTTTTAATCAATCATTGACTTATTAAAATATAATATAATATTATTATTTTGTATATACTCGTATTTATAATTATTACTATTAGTAAAATTGCGTGTATTGCATGTTATGTTGTCTATACAAAAACTAATACTAAATAACTTTTGAATGAAACTTATAATATTCACTATAATATTACACTTTCCAATATA
Organism: Pemphigus obesinymphae; assembly: GCA_025469235.1. Taxonomy (NCBI): domain Eukaryota; kingdom Metazoa; phylum Arthropoda; class Insecta; order Hemiptera; family Aphididae; genus Pemphigus; species Pemphigus obesinymphae. The sequence goes on from JAIPRL010000411.1 coordinate 128,821, forward strand.
AAAATAATGAAGATGAAAACATTGTTTTCGAAATACGTATTTGTTAAATAAAAACAAATTATTTTGTAGAAATTGGGTTTTTATTTATATCTGTTATGTTATTTTTAATATGTTATGTTTTCTATAAATCTGCAGCAGTGGTTAAAGTGAGGGGGGACGGAGGGGATGGCGTCCCCCTTCTTTGCTTAGCTTGAGTTTGGCGTCCCCTTTAGTTTAAAATGTTTAAATTCCAGGAGGATGGTTCAAATATTCATTTAATCATAAAAAATGTAATATATGTAATCTGAAGTGATAGTGATTTTTTCATTGATCAAATATTATTATTAAATATCAATTAACATGAAAAATAGCGTTTTCCATATACCTACACTCTTGTACACTTTTTGTGTGATAATGATTATTATCAACTAGTACAGTGCAGTAGATAATGCAAATTCCATATGAAAGCGGAGTATTTATTATTTACACGAGTGCAGAAAATTTACACCGTCAATTTCGACGGTGTCAAATTATCTTTTATTTTGATAAGTTAATACCTTAATTCATACATTGTATGATTTATATTATTATTTATTGCTATAGGTACCTACTTATTTTATTATTCAAATTTTCATGTTATCTGTGACAAAAGTATTAAGTACCTACTACTACTAAAACTTACTAGCATTAAGTATTAATAATTATAAATATTATCATATCCTTCAGTTTATTTATTTTTAATTACCTTTTTATTGTTTATTATGTCTGGTTTACTAAAGTACACTTTTACTAAAACTAAAGTAATCAATAATGATAATAACATTAATAATAGTGAAGTCAATCCTAATATTACCAAACAAATAGTAACTTATAAAACAAACGAAACTAGTCTTGTCAATGATCATGGTATTAAGGAAATACAATTTGAGTCTGATTCAGAGTTTCCAGAATGCTGGGACATTAAACAAGTAGGTACAATATTAATATATATTGGTAATTTATGCTTACAGCTGTAGTTCTTGGATAATAGTAAGTAATTTAATTTTAATTTTAGGTATCTTATTTTACAAAAGAATATCCATGGATATATTTTAAGAATAAAAATATTGGTTGTACAATTTGTAGAGGTATAAAACAAAATTTGTTAGATCAAAAAGGTTCCCATGTGTCATCAGAATGGATCAATGGTGAGGTGTATCCATCTGGTTCTAACTTAGAAAAGAAAAAAACTAACTTAAGAAAAAAGATTGCTAAACACAAAAGTTCTATTGCTCATTTAAATGCACAAAAAATTGTTACTGAGTCAAAAAAGAATGTTATGGATGAACATATTTTTAAAGTTATGGCAGCTGAACATGAATCTACAGCTAGAATATTCCATACAGCTTATTTAATTGCTAAAAATCAACGCCCTTATACAGACTTGCCAAAAATGATTGATCTTCAAATATTAAATGGGCTTGACATGGGAAGAGTACTTCAAAGCAACATATCATGCTCAAATATTGTTGATCACATAGCATTGGAAATGAGAAAAAAAATTGCTTTAGATATTATTGAAAATAATAGAAAAATTACTATTTTAGTTGATGAGTCTACTACACTAAGCAAAAAGTCTATGCTAGTTATATGTTTGCGCTGTGCTGTTGGTGAACCTGATGATATATATACATTTTTATTTGATATAGTAGAAATACCTAATACTTCAGCTATTACTATAAAAGAATACATATTGAAATCATTGACCAAATTTGGTATAAATGATGAGTTTTTGAAGAAAAATCTCATTTCCTTTGTAAGTGATGGTGCTTCTAACATGTTGGGACGTAAAGCAGGTGTTGGTGTGTTATTACAAAAAAACTTTCCTAATATTATACTGTGGCACTGCTGTAATCATCGCCTGGAACTAGGAGTGTCTGATTGTCTTAGAGAAGTAAATGGAGTTAATCATTTTCAATCATTTATAGAAAATTTATATTCGTTATATCATATGTCACCAAAAAATACAACTGAATTAAAAGAGTGTGCTAATTCTCTAGATAAACAGTTACTAAAAATTGGTAAAATATTTACAATTCGATGGGTTGCGTCTAGTAATCAAACTATAAAGGCAGTTTGGAATAATTATGAATCACTCTTTTTACATTTTTCTAATGCAATGATAGATGACCAAAGATCCTCTAAAGAAAAATCAAAATATATTGGTTTAAGGAATACATTAAAATCCATTGAGTTTGTTCATAATCTAGGTATTCTTTATGATGCTCTTACAGAATTATCAGATTTATCTATCGACCTTCAGAAAAGAGATCAATCATTTGTAAATGCTCATAAATCTATTGAAAGAACAATTAGAGTTTTAAATTCTATGGCTAATACAAATGGACCAAGATATGAAGAAGTAAATAATGCATGTAAAATAAAAACATTTAAAGGTATTATACTTGAACATAAAAATTCTGTGATTAAAATTAATGCAGGTCAATTTTTTACAAGTTTAGCTAATAATTTAAAACAAAGACTGTTTACAACACAATCGACTAAAGTGTCATCTGTAGAGAGTAATGATCCATCAAGAGAAATATTTAATAATTTGTTAGCAGATTTAGATATGATTTCTCCAAATAATTGGCCAGATAATTGCGATATTCAGTATGGTGATACCAATATACGACGTTTATCAAAAGTTTTTAAAGTAGATGAACAAGCTAGTGTACGAGGCTTTCGTGAATATAAAGATTTTCCTTCTTCATTAAATGATAACATTAAGCCACTTATGAATACAGTCAAAACTTTAGCCATCTCTTCGGCAGAATGTGAAAGATCATTTAGTTCTATGAATGAAATTGTTTCCTCCAAAAGAAGTTTACTGACAAGTGACCACATATCGTCATTAGCTTTTATAAATTGCACAGGCCCACCAGTCAATAATTTTAAACCACTTCCATATATAAAAACTTGGCTAATATCTGGAAAAAGAAGTGCTATCGAAGAAAATTCTCCAAAAAGATTAAAAGTTAATGATGAAACATATAAATCCATTTGGTCATGCTTGGAAAAATGAAAATGATATGAAACAAAAGTAAGCAGTCCTAAACATATAATTAATCAATTAATGAAACTATTTTTCTTTTAATTCAATAAACATATTATATTTTATTATGTTAAGATCTTATATTTATTTTAATAAAGACTGAATTTTTTATTTTTGTTATTCACATAATTTTATTACTTTCATAATATTATTAAATACCTATATTTTAAAATGAGACATTATATTATAGGTAATGTTATTATATATTACATTATACCTATTATATCTACATAAACCAAAAATTAGGTGTTAAAGTGTATTTATTAAGACTAAATTTGTTTTTTTTTTCTTTAATGTTATACTTATATTGTTATATATTATGAATACCACAGTATAGTACTAATAGATTTAACTGAATATTTTAGTGAAAATCATTAATAAGGGCAATAATACTACATTATATTACCAAGGATAGATTTAAATGTTTATTTAAAAGTTGAGACTGAATTTGTTGTTGAAATTTATTAATTTTTTTATTATTCATATAATTTTATTACTTTTATAATATTATTAAGTATATTTTAAAATAACACATTATATTATATCTACATAAATCAAAAATTAGGTGTTAAGGTGTATTATTATTATTATTATTATTATTAAGACTGAATTTGATTTGTTTTTCCTATAATGTTATACTTATATTTATAAATGTTTAATTAAAAGTTGAGACTGAATTTGTTCTTTTGTACATAATTTTCAAAAATTAAATAAAAAAAGCTTAAAAAGTGGTATTAGTTATAAATTGTATGCAAGATCTATATAATAGAAAAAACTATTTCGATTTTTCTCTGTTCTCCAGACATTCTCTCCTTGGCCGGAATATAGATAATTAATATGCGTATTTTAAAGTTATAATCACAGACTATGTACATTATACATAATAATAGGTACCTATATACATATATACGTCCGTGATGAATTTTTACAAATTAGGTCAATAATAACAGGGATTAAAAGTTAAATTTATATAAATATTTAAAAAAATATTACGGTACTGGTTCAGGGGGACACCTTTTTTTTGCATTAGCTATAGTCCCCCCTGCAAATATATTCCACTTTAACCACTGATCTGCAGTGAATAGTACCTACCTACCTACCTAAGTAAAACAAAAAATATTATATTAAAAAACGTAATTTTAATCTAAATAATATTTTCTAATTTTTAAATACAAAAATATAATAAAAAAATTTTAAATAATATTTAAAATAAAATACATAAATAACTACATACTGGTTGTGTACATGATAATAATTCACAATGGTTACATACATTTGAGATACATTTTATTTATTGTTATTTTCCATTTTAATATAACAGTTTTTTATTTAACGCATTTGCGATAAGATAAGAATAAAAAAACTTAAAAAAAAAAAAAATAATAATTTTCTTTTTATCATAAAGACAAAATTTATTTCGTTTGTAAGTATTAAATACATATAAAAGTAATTTTTTATTTTATAAAATAAAACTATCTAACAATCTGCATTACAGTTTGTATACAAAAATATACAATAATTAATCGGTTGCAATATAATTAACGACTTAAGATTGCGGGGAAATGTATATAAATGTTATCATTTTTCTTTTCTTGTACTTAGTATTGAGATCTCTACTTCCCGATATCATTACAGACAGACAGTTTGACGGATGTGCGTCAGAGATGAGAAATTGTTAATGTAAGGATTGAGAAAGTGGAGAAGATTATAAAAGTTTATATCGGTATAGATGCGACTTACCGATGAGGAAGTAGAAGTCAGAAGTTGGAAGATATATGGTGTTTAATGTCCTGCAGAATTTGGGGTTCAATTTTATTGATATAAGATGCTTTACAGGCATTTCAGTGAGGATTCCTAATAAATTACTTTAAAACGTTTTTCTAAAAGTAATTAGTTAGATTGTTCGAATAGGGTTTTTATCGTAAATAATCGGATCCTTTAACAGAAGAAAAAGCGATCGTTTCATGGGACAACTGCTAATTATATAGAAATGGTTAAAAATACATTTAAAACGATGTATACAAATATACAATTAATGTCATGGGCGAATTTAGGTATAAAAAAATGTGAGAGAGAGACGTTTGACATAATTAAATATTAAAAATTTGAATAATTATTATTCTACAATATGTTTTTATATTTAAATTATATACCTAAACTAAAAAAAAATAAAAATAAAAATACGGTTGAAAATGACAAATTGATAAAATGTATTTATTTACGAATTGGTTCATCGATGACAATTGATCACAATAATAACGTTTTTAACATAATAATTATACAAATATTATCAAATTTATAAAATATATAATAATGTTTCATCAATTTGACAGTAAATTATCAACTTCTATATTATTAATTAATAGTAGGTATTAATAACTATTGTAACAGTACAATAAAAAGTATATCATGATGTTATTTGTATTGTTAAAATAATGATTATTTTACTCTAACTCCAAACATTAAATTATACATAAATGACACAAATTACATTTTGTTAAACCTATTATTATGTTTGACAATATATATTAGAAAATTACTATTAACAATAATTTGATTGAATAAAATATTTTTCGGCTGTACCGTGTTAGTAATTTTATTGATTGAAATGCTTTTTTACCATAATTAGAAAGAACAATTTTTCAGTATACATAGGTATAGGTTGTTTTTTTTAGGGCGATCTGTAGATACCAATTAAATACAGTTGATTCGTTGGAAATTCGACACAAAAAAAATTGCAAGAAAAAATTGTTTGAAAATTAAATTCAAAATAGAATTCATTCGAGTAATATTGTCAACTGTTTATCTAGAACACTTTTTAAATTAATGATAAATTCTATTAATTAATAATATATTAATATTTTAATAAATAATAATATTAACTTTAAGTAATATGCCTACTGTTCAATAATATTTTAAACTTTTATAAGTATTTTTTTATGTAGAAGAGACTGGGGCCAAAAGTATTCGTATATATTAATATCAGTATAACAATTTATTTATGATATTATTATATTAATCATTAACTCAATAGTGTTATTTTCGGTCCCATACCATTTATTACATTGGACCCCGTATAGTAATTTTTCCTTAAGTGTTAAAAAATTCGAATACATTTTCTGAGTACAGCCTTATCACAAATTGAAATGTAAATTAAACAAGTTTTTATATATAAAACTATAATAATTATAATTATGAACTAAGTATTAAATGAATAAAATATATTTTTTAAATATTTTTATTGTTTCTTTAGTAGATTAATATCGGTTTTTGTTGTATTTTTTTATAAAACAAATTTGGTAATGACAAACTGATAATGAGTATATGTGTAATTGTTAGTGGTGCAAATTAAATATTGCTTACCAATTCTTATAATAAGTATTTAACATAGGAAAAAAATCAACGGTGTTACTCTCAAACCATGTTACTTTTGTCTCCAGTCTAACCTACATTAATTTTCTAAAAACAACTAATTAAAAAAAATAATCAATAATTATACTGTTATATATAATTATCACATTATATTAAGTAAATTTGGATTTTTTAAATATATACCTAATAATAATATAATGTACCTAGTTAAATAGTTACATATTAATTATAATTTATTATTTAATATTTACAGCATAAAAAACGATTTTTAATTACATTAATTTTGTTATCAACATTTTATTGTCAATATTTGGGTGATATTCCGAATTTTTTTTTTTTTTTTAATACTTTTTAAAAACATTTCATTCCACGAAAAATAAACTTTTTAGATTTTTATATTAAAAGTAAAATGTTAGTACATTTCCATTAAATTCCAATGTAAATTGTTCACTGAGAATCTAAAAGTATTTAGAACCCTTTAAATACCTACATATTTATAGCTGTTAGTATTTTCATTTTTGAAATTTAATCCCTATATATTATATGTGATATATTATGTAAAACAAAAACTATTATAAACATTTTGTAATACATTTTATAAAGTAAATATTTCAGAATAAAAAAGTTCTATGTGTAAAACTATTTTATTTCAAACATTTTATTTAACAATTATTTTAATTCATTAATTATGAAGTATTTTAAAAGTAGAAATAAATTACGATTTACATCTTTGAAACAATTTGTGCTTGAATCGATATTATTGTTATTAAGATATTTGCAATCTTAGTGGTAAAAAATGAAAAAATGCTTTCCTGAAAAATTGTTAAATATGATATAGAATACGGAATTCTATATACAATTATAGTTAAACAGTCAAATTTATAATACAATAAAATATATTTTATTGTTCCTATTATAAAAAATAATAATAATAACTCGTTACAAATCACTTACAAAACTTACTAAATTATTAATTTGAGAGTAAAAACTCATTTTACTCTTAAATTTTCGACCATAATATATGAAAATAATCATTGAATGATTACAGATATCTAGGTAAAATATATAAATCGATACAATTATACGGCCATTTGAACTATATAAATGTCTATTTATTTGATAACGTTGAATTATCAAGTCATAAGGTTTTTTCTAAGGTAATTTTATTTAGTTAAACAGTTGGATTTAATTTTTACTTAATAAACTTTTTTTAATGATTTAACTTAATAAATTAATTTAACCATTAACTAACTGACTTAAATATTTTAGATTTTTATTTTATAGACATAATTGAAGTTTATAGTTAGTTTTCATATAAATGTAACATTCGGTTAAGTTAGCACATTGGGAATGAGAACGAATGATTCCCATGAGTTCGTTATGACGGTTTAATAGAAATTCAAATAAGCATTTAATTCAATAAACATTTAAAATAATTTATTATTTTTAATTAAAAAAAAAAAAACTTAATTGAATTATATTTTATAGAATAATATTAAAGAAACCTTTATCTCAATTGTTGAACATAAAATATATTTCCTTTAACTGAGTTTAATTTATATTTTTATTTAATTTAAATTAATAAATGGTATTTATGTTGAAACTTAAATTAACTTTTAATTGAAAATCCTTTAGATAATTTCGAGGTCACTAATTTCATTGACTCGGTAAATTTATGTTTTTTTTATGTTATTCTTGACATTTTATATTTTATTGTTTGCTATATTATTATTCCGTTTATCTGGAGGTCTTCTTCATTACCTAATTTAATAAAACATTTTAATCAGTAAGATTTGAATACATCTTATCAATTTTATATCTTAACTTTCAGTGTACTGATCCTTTGAAAGTTCTATGAATGCTGATGATTCCGTCACTTCAATTAATATTTAAGCCTAGGTAGCTAATGATATTTTACTCATACTGCTAAACACATTTCGGGTATCTATTTACTTAATGGCTCTACGTATATAATTTCCTTATTAGCTTGAGGATGCAACAGGCCATGCAATGATGATCAAATTCCTCTGAACGATAAGAATTATTGTTAATTGACTGAAATTTGTGAAAACTGATTTTAATACGTATGGTAAATAATAATATTTTCCATGACATCTGTACATGAGTTTCTACAAAAAGACCTGTAAAAAAAAAAAAAAAATCATATTTATTGATTAACGATTTATTACCATAATTAAAGTTGAAATGTGAAATTTTTTTTATTTCATGGCTAGTACTATTGACATCATCCCATCACCATAAATTATAAACATAATTATTATTTTATTTTATTGAAAATGTTATTATACGATAATGTATATTATTAAAATCAAGACGAGAAAAGGCTGTCAGGAGGACGTATTGAATTTAAAATCAATGATAAATCATTTCTTTCTATAAAACCATGATATTACATTATGTCTTTAAAATTTTGATAAAATCAAAAATTACCATTTCAAAGTACCATTGAATACGAATTATCCATTAGAATAATGCTTTTGTCCAAAATCCTTACTCGACTTCGTCTAGCTGATGAATTATTAGCAAAAATAAAAAATAAACGTAATTATAAAAGCGTTATTAACATATTAATCCTTAAATATTATATCTATGCAATAGTAGATTTGGTTATTCGGCAATGTGTATTTTTGTGACAAAACAAAAAAAAAAAATTGGTAGTCAATAGACCGAAAATCACAGGGGTGTAGATAAGTCCGCTCGTTTATCATGTCCAAAATATATGTTATATCAACAAATGAAAATTACTTTTTGATGGTAATCGTCTAAAATATTGTATATTATTACAGTTTATTACTAATATTATAGTTGGTGCAACGATAAATGAAAATGTCAAACGGTTGCACGAATGCAACTTTATGCGTACGGACTTATAATCAATGTTATCTATGATTTTAGGAATTACGAGTATTATTTTCAACAAAATACACAATAATATGGTTATTGAGATTTTTTATTTGTTTGATTCCCTGGTATATCCTATCCTTTCTATAGTATTTAATATTAATGTTTAATTATTTGTTATTGTATTTTGTTTATTGTAAAATATTACAATAATTAAAAAATTGTTTTATTATTACTAAACTATAATTAATAATAAAAATATATTACATCATTTTCTTATTTTTAAAGTTTGAAATACAGAAAAGGATTATTTTAAACAAATTATATTTTATAGATATCTATTTTGTGAAGTTAGAATGAAAAAATAATATAATATAGTGGGTTTGGTACAAAATAATGTATAATACATTAATACCTACCTACTGATTTTTATGTATTTTAAACGAAATTATGAAGTCAATGCGCATATAGATATTTGTGTAACAGACTTAAAAGTAGAGCGTTTTGAAGGTAGATTTAAACTAGAATTTCATACTGTTTTTGCTGGATTCACCATACTTCAATTAGTAAAAAAATGTATTTTGTAAAAACAACATTATGCACTTAAGGACAAGTTAAACATTATTTTATAATATATAACACGACATATTATAAAATTATAAAATTTTGTTATACGCTATGATTTTTTTTTATTGTCCATATTATGGGAAGTATAAATAATTTTTGGGAAATTTTTTTTCAAAAAATTATTTTTTATATTATATTCTTATTTGTTAAAACTATAATTATTTTCGATTTTTAAATGCTAACTTATGATTTATTTAAATTTGACATATTTTTTTTTTAAATCAATAAATTAAAAATGCCCCTATGAGGATCACTTCAAAATCTATCGATTCGATAACGAGTGTTTTAAAATCACTTTATGAATCTATTTTAACAATTTTCCGTAAACGTGTTATTATCATTGAAAATCATCGGTATATTCTTAATAATTCTGAAGATCTATTAATAATTTTTAAAAATTTCAAATTAATTCGAATATTTTAGAGTATAATAAAGTGCTTCCAAAATTTCACATAGTTAAATTACATATTAATAAATTAGTATGTTAAATTATATAATAAGTCATAGACATTTTTATAATTTTAAAAATTTAAATCTTTATTATAATACAATTTATTTAAATAATGTTAGATTAGATTACAAACGGATTATTATGATTATATAAAAATATATATTTATATTTTGCTTTTCAATAATAATATTAAGTCTTTTAATATATTATATTAAATAGTTCCTTTTTTGTACATGTAATCCCTAAATAAATTAAAGTACTTCTATTATATACGATTTACCTATACATATTTCTAAGACTAGAAATAATCAAGGATAATAAATTAATAGATAATAAGTTGAATTTTTTAATGTAAATTTTAAGTTTAATTTAAATTCATTATCTAATTTTTTAGGTATCCTTTATTTGTATTTATTAGAATACTTAATCAAGTGAGTAATGAATTTCATTTAAATTATAAAATGTACATTAAAAAATTTAACTTGTTACTTAACTGGGAATTATTTTTATTTAAAATGTACTATTATTATTAATGAACCTTTTTAATTTATTTTTTAAATGTTTTAATAATAAATTCACTTTAACAAGTCAGCAAACATAATAATTATAATATACACAGTGCGATAGATGTTAAAAATGTGAGCATTTATTATAGTTTAAAAAGCAACACGATCAAATCAAATCAAAGAAATTCACATGATAGACACCCCCATAAAATAAATGTACATTATACACAATTTTTTGTTGGAAAATTTACCAATCGTGTTCAGTTACCAGCTAATATCGATTTTAGTCGCCCCAGTATTCGTAGATATGACGGAATATCTTCGAATACTGTCGTGACTAAAATCGATATAACTAACCAGTTAGTTTAAACACCATGGTGCGAAAAACGTTGGTCAACCAGCGATAACATTGAGAAAAATAACTTGAAAATGTCGCCACCTGGTTCGACGTAAACTTGTCGTTTAACTTTTGACCGGGTAGTTTGATCCAGCCATAACTACTGTGCACAGCCTTGTTCCACATGTTCTTCGATTCCATACGCTGTTTGATTGTGAATGTGGGCATATAGTTTATGGTTTGCTGTTGATTATGGTGCCTGTGATAGTTGTTGATGGTGTCGGACATCATGGCCGCGCCCTGAATGGCCATGTCTTCCTGATTCGTGACCACCGGGATGCCCGACACGTTGGCCAATTGTTGCATCATGTCACTGTATCGACTGTAAATGCCGTCCACAAACACGGTGTCCATGCACTTGATGCCCGAACTCGTGGCTATGCTGTCGACCATGTCCACCGCGTTATAGCACACGCCGTCCACGGCAGCGACGATCAAATGCTCACGTCCCATTGACTCGGTTATGCCGCACACGACTATCCCGGCGTCAATACGGCTGTAAGGCGCGAACGGCAACCCGTGCATGGCCGGAACCATGAACGCCTGTGTGCCAGCCGGTCTGGCCGAACTATACGCGTTCATGCACGTGTTCACGGACGAGACCAGAGCCATGCTGTTTTTCAGCCAACAGAACACGGAAGTGGCTTCGGACGTGGTCAACAGACCGTACACGACTCTCGGACGGGTCTTGTCCATTGGATTGACCTCGACATAGGCTACCACGGGCAACGGACCGCCCGGGTACGGGGCCGGTTGCGGTGGGCCGCGACCGCGGTCGTCGTACGATCCGATGGCCACGACGGACCAGTTTGCCAACGTGACGGCGGCCTGGCCCCTGCGAAAACACTTATGTCCGTAGAGCGTGGCGCTGGGCCGAGTCATCACGACGTGCACGGGCAGGCCGAGCAGTTCGCCCATCAGGATAATGGTGGCCGGCGTGCTGAGGGGACGGATGGACGGCCACGAGTGAGTCAGCAGACCACACGACTGACAGGCGTCGCGGTCCCACTCCAAAGTGGACATGTTCAAAAGTCGAGTGCACGAGGCGTTCGTCACATCTGTGCTGTACATCTGACCGTCTGTCAGCTTCCACAGCAGCCACGTGTCCAACGTACCAAACCGGACATTATCTTGAGCGCACATCACGGCTGGTGACCGTTTGATCAGCCAATCCACGGCCGCAGCCGTTCCTGCACGACCACCAGCACTCGCATCAAGGTCCCCGCCTGGTTCAACGTTGCCACATTTCATCCGGACGTCCGTCCAGTGTATAGCGTTATGCAACGGTTTACCACTGATCGCGTGCCACACCAACAGGGTTTCCATCTCGTTGACGATGGCTACCGATTTAATATTCGTGGCCGGCTCACCGCTCTGGAAAATCTTCTTTATGGTATCGTTCACGACGTCTTCCACCGCCTGCCAGATCTGGTCTGGGTCCTGTTCCACCTGCCCCTGAATCAACGGCATCGGCGACAGCGGATCAAAGTCCTCCAGCAATTCGTCCTGGCGCTGTTCCTTCGATGGCAGTGAATCAAAGTCTTCCAGTGATGTGTCCTGACACTGATCCATCGTCGGCGGGGTTTCCTTTGGCTGTCCGACGATCAGTGGAAGCCGTGTGATCGAAGTGGCGATCTCATGACCGTCTATGGACGAAAACGCTGTAAAACTTACCTTGTCGGACTCTACGCTCAACACCGCAATTACCGGAAATTCATGATTGTTGTCCATTTTGGATAGGTATTGTTTAACTCCGATTCCTTATCGTCGACACACGTTTTTGAATTTTTGATGTATTTTATTTGGGTGTTTTTTTGTAAAATGTTGCATAGCCATAACAACGTCTAAAGCTTCTGGCCAGAGTGATATTATCGACATTTTTATTCAAATATCAGTCCTGACGTGTGATGCACCATAAAATTAATGTTGATTTTCATTTTATATAGGTACTCAAACTCTACCGGCAAAGAAGAATTTTGGAGATTTAAAGACTATTGAAAATATTGGAAATTTGTAGGTTTTAAGATCAAAATTATTGTAATGGACTGGACATATATGGTGAGCAGAATTTTGGGTAAAATATCATAATTAAAGCAAATTTTCAGATTTTCAATAATTCAAAACACGATATAGGTATGCACTAATAAAACCATTAAAAATTTTCTATAAAGCTATCTAAATTAGGCAGTTGCACGCAAAAGTATATTTTTTCAACTTTATAATATAATACTAAAAATATTATATTACAATATAATTAAACTATCAAAAATAATACACCCAAAAAAAAGTAAGAAAATTTTAAAGTGAAAAATTCACTTTAAAAACATCTAATAATCAAAATAAAAGTAATTTACATAATATGAAAAAAAGACCTTCAACCTATTTGTATGCCATTTTACTCCAATTTTTTTGTAAATGAGAGGGGAATTTCCCTCTTCCCCATTATCCGAAAGGTCTGAAGTGCTTGAAGGTAATGTAATTATGTTATTATTATTTTTTTAAATAAATTGTCTCTTGGTCTACGTCTACGAGAGGATAAATACTCATAACGAGATTGATATTATGTTGTGCGTGGGTATGAAGACGTTCATTTTTATTTTTTATTTTATATGACGGTTTAACGCCCGCTAGAACTTCAATTTGGTTATTACGTATAAAACCGCAAAACATATCATATATTATAGCAGGCACACGAAACTTGTCTGGCTTACGGTTAATTAACTCTATGACCTTAAATTTTCATTGGTTTAAAACATGAATATGTGATAACATTTTCATTGCTATAATTTTATGATTTTAATGTTTTGTTTTAAATATAATTGCTACAAATTCACAAATTGATATTTTAATTTTTAGAAAAAAATTAATGATATAATTTTTATTTAAAATGTATTCTCAGTGATGTAGTTGTAGTTTTTTAGTGGGTATACGCGCAACATTTTTTATTCTTAAAGGTAGAGATGTGATCATTTAAATAATTTCGAGCCCCCCCCATTTTTTTAGAATTAAAAATATATGTTAATAAAATTTAATATTATGGTAGATTTGAACCATTATTGTACATACTAGCTTAAGTGCAACACCTACCGGGTGCAGCTTCTTGTAAATGTAACTCCTTTTAAGTGAGACTACTTGTAAATTCATCATCTTTTGAGTACAAAACCTTGAATTTGTAACCCCATTTGGGTGTGATATCTTGTAAGTGAAAATTTTTTTGAGTGAAATACAACATCGGTGGAATTAATTTTTAGTGTAATTCGTACACCTCATATCATGTAATTTATCAGGATCCGGAATATTCGGTGATTTTGAGAAATAATAATGGTAATTAATTAATTTTAAAAATATCTCGCCTGCAGCGAAATTCGGCTTTCGCTTTCTAGTAGATAGTTTTTCACACATAAAGTGTTTCTGTTGTAGTTTGACAAAGTAGATAGGTAATTCAAAAATGTATCGAACTTACTATTCTCAAATTTTTATAAAAACGCGAAGTAACGGGTTTCACACAACATACATACATTATTTTTATTAAAAATTTTGAAAAATACCACAGTAATATAATACAGTAGGTACCTACACTACATATGTGAATTCGGTCAGACTTATCGTCTCGAGTATTTATATATATGGAAATATTTGAAAGTCCTCCTGAAAAAATTTCACCCGAATCTATTAATATAAATATAATTAAAATATTGTGAAAAATACTAAGAAAATCTAACAATTAAAAATACATTACTAGAAGATATAAAAAAAATATACTAAATGTACCTAATATATGAATGAGTTGGTCGGACTTGCCGTTCTCGGTGTTTTATAAAACTATTGTCTTCCCAGATGGACATTTACAAATGTCCGAAAAATACAAATACGAACTTGCCACAGGGTATTATAATAGGTACTCCGTACAATATTATACGTAGTTCAAAGGAGCAGACAAAATTATAATGATAAATAGTAATTTTAATAATAAAAGTAACAACGATAAGAAAATGTATTAAGATTTCGTTCTCATATGGCTTATATCGGATAAAAATTAAACACTCGTTATCTTCGCGGACACCGAGATCGAGAAAAAAAAGCGAAAAAAGTCAAATCGGCATAATGAAATTCGAATCGGTAGACCCGTAGGTACCGAAAGCGATTTGAAAATCCATGCCCTACACCACTAAGTTATCTAATCGAGATGATAAGACGATGGAAATTTCTCTAATTTAAACGATTCAAATAACGGACGGTACCGTATTTCGACTCATAATATAGATACCTTACACATATCGGGAACGAACGTCTCGGTCGTATAAGGGACGATTCGTAGGCAAAAAAATGTTCACTCGGGCTTTAAAACGTCCGGGAAATCCGAATCCGACCTCCACGTCATTGAAAAACGTCGGCAAAAGGTCGAAAACTCCGATTTTGGGATTTCAGGGTGATAAGACCAGTGGTGGATTTGGGGAAGGACGCAGGGGGACGGAGCTACTCTTCATTTTTTTCATGTTGAACAGCGTACCCCTTAATTTATTTATCAAGGAACGCAAGGAACGCAATGTTTGTTTTAATTTTTATTTAAAATTTTTAAAAATTA
>JAIPRL010000412.1:0-19009 GCA_025469235.1 Pemphigus obesinymphae
AGAGATAACCAAAGAGAAATCTAGATTATCACTTAATAAAGATCCCCAATCAATATTATTGAAATATCTATTCATAGCATCATAATCAGTTCTATTAAAATTAAGATCAGGGGATAAGGGTTTAAGTTTACAAAACATAGAAGCATTAATACCTTTTATTTGTAAAGGAGGATGTGCTATATCAATAGGAACTAATGGGAAAGAACATTTTGTTACTTCTAAATTATAATCGTTTGAAATAACTAAATCTAATATATTATTTTTATGATTAACAATAAAATTATATTGAAACAATTGCATAAAGGCAATAGTCTCAGCTAAGATTTTAGATTTTTCAGAAGCAGGACCGGTTAGAATAGCATAATGATTTCCATTAGACCATTTTACATTTGGCATATTGAAATCCCCAACTACTAAAAAGGTAACATCAGGAAAAGAAAATTTTAAATTCTCAAGTTGTATACAGTGACGATTATACAATTCGATTGGACTATTTGGAGGGATATAGATAGATACAATTATAATTTTAATATTAACTAATTTAAGCATAATCGCAACACACTCAAGAGTAGGATCGGATAAAGTAAGTTCAATAGAACAGAAACGATTGTGTACAGCTATAAGAACTCCCCCACCTCTCGAATGTACACTATTTATATTATTACGATCATTACGATAAATAATGTAATTATCCATACCTAATTCTTTACTATTAATGCCTTTTGTAAGCCAAGTCTCCGTTAATATAAATTAATCATAATGATTTAAAGAAATTGAGTTAAGACAAATATTAGGTAATTTAGATTTTAGTCCACGGACGTTCTGATAATAACCAGAAAGAATATTACAATTTTTACTTAGAATCATTATTCACATTTAAAAAATTATTATTATTACAAGAAAAATAGGTTTTCGATTTGCTTGAGCCATAACTTAGTTTTTTTGAGCAAGCTTAGGTGATCCATGAATATATTTAATGAACCAAGACCCATTATCAAGCACATTTCTTCGGTCCCATTCCTTCTTTAAAGATGATAAAAACTTCCTTTGATGACTGGTTAGATCCGTAGTTATCCATGTATTTTTCCATCGAGGAACATTCAATAGTAATTTTTTAGATTTTAGCACTGCTATGACCGCCTGAGGAGAATCAAAAGTGATTCTAATAGGTCTAGGTCTATTGGACTGTTTATCTAGCCTAACAAAAGATGAAATACTAACATCTATATTTAAATACTTAATAAGATCAATGGCCAACTCCCCTTCATCACATTTAGAATCATCCATATTAAAGATCATTATGTTACTAGATTTAAATTCTCTTTCTTTGATTTCATCAACTAAGTCTATACCAGTGATATCACACATGGAGTTTAGCAACTGTACTGGATTACTAGAATTATTTTTGAGATTATCAACATCCTTTTTTAAATCTTCATTTTCTTTTTTCAATGCAATTATTTCTGTTGAAAGAGTATCCATTCGAGCTAAAATGGCTGATGACGTATTCTCCTGAGTTAACAATTTAGTATTAATAGCTTGAATATCATTCCGCATAATTTTCAAGGTATTCATGATATCAGTGAGTGAATAATCATGTTTAGCTCCAGATTTAATAGACGGTGATTTACTCATAATGAAATATTTAGTAACTATTAATAGTAATTAGTTGGGACAAATATGCACTCTGTTATTATGTAGTGGATTCAATTCAAAAAAGTTTTAATATAAAATATACCTAATATATATGAGTGAACTTATCAAAGTCGATAAAGACACAATTAATTAAAACAGAAAACGATTACCACGACGCACGATAATTAAACTGCGTTAAGAGACGAACCAGCGACGCACGTTCGACCATCATGAAGATTGATACTGTACTGTACTTAATATATACACAAATTTCTTATTATTTCTATTACTCCTATTATTTTATCCGGAGTCTAAAAAGTCGTTTTCGTACACCTTCCCCAAAAATCGAGAAATATACCATAAACACCAAAATATTCTCTAACTTCGAAAATAAGCTTCATTATGCAAAATGCATTTTTTTCCATAAATTCTGTGGTTGATAAATCGTCCACATTTTTTATCCTAGTCGAACTGCATACAGTCAGTTAAAATAAGCAAAAACCTAAAAATCCGCTCTCTAATCATAATACATGTCATATAATTTATAATAAAATATCTTGATTTTGAAATTATATACAAACATTAAATGTGCGTATACTGTACAGCAAATATATAAATGGACAACTTTTAAATTAGAGGGCAGATGTACAAAGTAAGCAATTTAAAAGACTGCAAACATTTTATAAAAATAAATACAATTTTGAGTGGAAAGACGAATCTCTTGGTTTTACATTAGTCAATAATGTATGTAGAGGAAATTTAAAGGATAT
Source organism: Pemphigus obesinymphae (assembly GCA_025469235.1). NCBI lineage: Eukaryota > Metazoa > Arthropoda > Insecta > Hemiptera > Aphididae > Pemphigus > Pemphigus obesinymphae. Next base: position 2,406 of record JAIPRL010000412.1, read on the forward strand.
GTAGGTACCTAAGCGTAAACGATAACTATACCTATTCAAAAATTTTTGTTATAAATAGAAAAAAATTGAAATTTGCACCAAATATTTACTGTAACTTAATATTGACGTAATAAAATTAATTTTTTTTACCAAATCTGTACCTAATTCACAATAAAATTGGAAAAACAGGAAAACTACTGAAAATATTGGAAAATTATTAGATAGGTAATACCATATCCAGGTATATAGCATTACCAGTTAATACTATATCAACTTTGCTCAGAATGGTTTTTTGAATTAAATATCTATAGGTATTTCATACAAGAGTCCTAATAGATTCAATATAATAGATAATTGCTATAAATCACAAATGCATAATAAATATCAACGGCGTAAATTTTACCAGAAGGGGCAGCAACCTTTTCTCGCTTCCCTACCCCATTTACGTCTATGCACAGGACTAATTTTTAAATTACTTTTAAAATATATTGAAATATTTATCAATAACTAGATTTTCACTTTTTTTGAAATTTCATAAAAATTGCCTACACAGAACCCCTTAAAAATCGGGTGTGTAGCGTCCTCAATATCTTATTCAATTTATTATAATTTTAACAATACAATTTTGATTTACGAACACTTCTATAGTTAATTTATATTGCTAGGAACGATGGTTAATTTATAATTTAGTTTTTAATTTCCTCAACATTTCATTTTTTTTTTTTTTACATAGAAGGCATGTGTATTGTTTGTAAATTGAGATAAAATTATCAAAATGATATAATTAAATATTTTGGTTCGTGCCAAAGAAAAGTGAGGTTCATGCTGGAGAACTCATGACAAAATAGATCTATTTTGTCATGGGAGAACTGATGTTGAAATACGTTTTTTATTTTTGTGATTTTGGGTTTATAATAATTAATTTAGTATAAAATAGTATAACCACAAGAAGAATTATTTTATTCTGTGGCACAAAAGTCAGGAGCGTTCAAAGCATTTTAAATAGGTATTTATAAATATTATCATTATAATTTTTTATGAATACTATGAGATTACGATTATTGATTTCCGTTCGGTTAATAATTGATAAGGTTGTTTACATATGATATCAGAGAACAACATTTTATGATTAAAATATTATGATTACACATTTAAAGTTTGATAGTTTGATACGGTTTTTTTATGTTCAACTTTTATAGGTATAAACGTTTTATTTTTTTTTTCAGTACAGATACAGTTTCAGAGTTCAGTAGTTCCAACATATTTATTTTAAAGTTGTATTCGTGGCACGTCATCAGTCATCATCGATGCCTTTGTTTATGCAGCGTTAGGTATACATTATTCTAATCTGTGAATATTTGCAACAAAAATGTTGAAAGCTGTCATATTAATCGGTGGCCCATCCAAAGGTACTACAATATTCAATAATAACCCATTTATTCAATCACATACATAATGCTTTTTCAATTACCTAGGTACCTAGGTATTAATTTTGTAATTTTAATTTTCAACGTCTTACAGGCACTCGATTTCGGCCCCTTTCATTAGATGTGCCCAAACCACTTTTCCCTGTCGCTGGCTTACCTGTAGTTCAACATCACATTGACGCGTGTTATCGTTTGAGCCTGAAATATTCAGTTCTTGAAGATGATGAAAATAGTGATAAAAATATCAAAAAATATCGTGTTGCTGAGGTGCTTCTGTTGGGATACTATGCTGATGAAGAACTTGCTGACTTCCTGTTTACAGTCACTCATAATTACCCATCGCTGAAAATTAGGTACTATTTCGCTAACCAATATTCAAGCATCAAGTGTATGTGTTCTATTCATTATATTTCTTCTTTATTATCATTCTCTAAATACCCTAATGATTTATTTATATAGGTAATCAAAAACAATAATAATAATTTATCTAATTATATAATAGGTATTTGCGTGAGCCTGATGCTTTAGGCACAGCTGGGGGCCTATATTATTTCCGTGATACAATCCTTGCACCAGTAGATAATGGTAGGAATACTGAAGATATCGAGGCTTTTTTTGTAATGAATGGTGATGTTTGTGCTGACTTTCCATTGGACGAAATGCTTGATATGCATTTCAATAGTCACCATCAAAAATCACAGCATCAATTAAACCAACAGGTGCTCATTACTGTTATGGCAACTGAAACCACTCGTCAACAATCTGTTCACTACGGTATGTTCAATCTATTATATAGACTATTTATTACCATTTTTACTATTTTTCTCAATTGTATATTTTCTTACCGGCTTATTTTTTTTACGCTATGCTCAATTATGGTCTAAAATTAGGTTACGTTAATATATAAATATACGTATTACATACCCGACCATGAATCCATGATAAGCGCATTTCGTGGACTTTTAAAAATTGTATAAGGTCGGTCGGTGGAGATATGACAAACCTGACCAGTGGCTGTCAACTATTATCAATATCACGAATAATTTGATTCTCAAGTATCGAGTTTGTATAATTTTTTGAAAATTAGGTACCAACTTTTAATTATTATTACATATCATTAGTTTTAATTTATACTTTCAAATTTCCACCGGACAAAAATGGTAGAAATGAATGGGTACAAACCGAGAATAGTAATTCCGAACAATTAATTCATGAATTACCCATTTTATCCATCTATTCACATGAAAACTTTAAGTGTTTTAATACTACTTCTAGAAATCGAAGGCCACACTTTCCAACCTTGATAACAGGTACCTGCTAAAAAAATTCCAGTCTATTATGCAGTTCTCATTGTACATAAATTGAGGTTCCTATATATATTATGTAAATTCCACCTGAAAGGTATAGCCATGATTATTATAAATCATAATTACAATCTTTATGGGTGTTGGAGTGTTTCTCTGAAGCTAGACAGTATCTGACTCAGACACATACTTTTGCTATTTATAATAAATAATCGAATAATGGCCGTAAAGAGTGACTTATGTTATCTTAACCAACCGACCATATACTTACGATTTTTATAAATCTGTGCGCATGCACTTATCAGTCCTTAGCTGAGTACATTTTCTAGTAAAATATTGTAGTTCTATTTTTTTCTATATACATACAAATGTACAATGCATTCAACAGTGTATTTTTGTTTTTAATTGATTTATTTTGTTATTCTATAGATACTATAAATATTACTATATTTATTAACTATAATAATAATTTTGAGCAAGTCCATAGAAAATTAACAAAAAATTGACACATACCTATATTATAGTATTTTATATAGTTATAACAAGTGTTATAGAAATTTGATTTTAATTTATTGAGTACATTTACCTGTAAAAATCAGTACACTGATATGGCAAGTGAAATTTATATATTAATATATATTAATATATAAATTTTATTTAATAATATTTAATAAAATAATTTATTAATATTAATTATATTAAATTATATATTTATGTGATTTATATGCATTTTAGGTTGCATGGTAGTCGACAAAGAGACTAATATCATACAACATTATGTTGAGAAGCCGTCCACAATCGTTTCTACTACGGTGAATTGTGGTGTTTATTTATGTTCTCCAAAATTATATTATAATATTGCAGACATCCATTCAAAGATATACTTTACTAACAAGAGTAGTAACAATGGTAATCATATTATCACCAGGTATAATATAGTATGAATGTAAATTTCAATTTCCAATATGTAGAAATGTATTTTGTTCTGTTTGTAGTAACAAAAATAATAATAAAGAACTGCCGAACCCTGATGAAGAATATCATGAAGATATACCTTTAGTTATGTGGATGGAGCAAGACGTGTTACGTAGGCTTGCAGGAGAATGTAAAAATGGAGTCTTTAGTGGTAGTGGATATGCTTTGGCAGCAATTACACGTAATTGGTGGTCTCAATTAAAAACTGCTGGAGCTGCAATTTATGCAAATCGCCATTATTTAGCATTGCGTCAACGAATATTACAGACTGAATTATTGCAATTATCAATACATTATGGATTGAGAGAAATTGAAGATTACACGATAATTGGACACGTTTATGTACATCCATCTGCCCGGGTACATCATACAGCATTAGTGAGTACATTTTTTCCCCAAGTATTAAATAATACAACATTGGTACAATGCGTGTAATTGGATCTACTGCCTTTTTAAGATTTAATGTGTCGTCTACCAGATATTTCTTTGGATTAATATGTGACATCTCTCAATTTTGTATACACTTTTGAAATTTTTGAAAAATATAATTGTGTAATTTAGTTTTAGTTTTATAGTACCTGCATAATAGTCAGTAATTATATTTTTATGTTGATTACATAAGATTGGTATAGGTTAATAACAAAAAAAAAAAATAATAAAAAATTATCAAAATTATCTAAAATGTATGAATTTAAATTATACTGATATAAAAATAGTTAATTGTAATTAAACATTTAATACCTGTATAAAATTGAAAGATGGGTGCATACAACATAATTTTTTTTTAAATCGTAATTTATTTAATAATGCTTATTTAATTATGCAGGTACCTAATATAAAACATTATTTGGCAGAAATTTTATTAAAAAATAATTATTTAATGATATATAAGAAAATTGAAAATTTCTACGTGATTGTGCCCCACATTATAGTCGTTTATCTTATACATGTCGAAGTTTCCCGTTTCATACATTATTTAAAATAATATTTTTGATTAATTTATTTTTATATTAGAAGTTACAAAGTTGTAATGAGAATTTCAAATGTAAATTTGAAATTTCCTATGTTGTAAGTTGGTTAAATCAAGACTGCAAATGCTTGTGTAATGACCTCATATAATATAAGATATTATATCTTATATTGTAAGATGATAGAATTAATATTTCAATACTAAAAAAATTGTGTAACTTATATACTTATGTAACAAAAACTAACAAAACAAATAATATCTATGGTAACCAAATCAACAAAATCGTAACTATGGACTGATAGATAGATAGATGGACGGGCATAAAAGGAATTAGGGAAACTTAGAAGTATGTTATTTAATCATAATTTAATTTAGTTAGGTATGTAAAACACATTGCAATTGAATAACATTGATTCTCCGTAAATATTTATATTATTTTAATTTATAAAATATAGGTAGTATAAAATAATGATTTTTTTATAGCTAAATTATGTATTTATTATTTTTTCTGCCATCACAGAATACTTCTAGAACCATCTCTACGCAATGCAAAGATAACTTTGATGTAAAGTTTTTTGGTAACTAAATGATAAATAATCAATATAATTATAAAAATAAAAATAAATTGTATTTATTTATTTATTTTTACCATTCAATACTTTGGGAATTTGTATTTAAGTTCATAGATGATATACTCGCATGTTCAAGTTTACATATTTTATATCCAAGTATACATCTTTTATAATCTATACTGTGGTACAAAATCTTTAATTGATTTATTATATTTTGTATTACATGACGTAATAATGCATCCATAAAACTTTTTTATTTAAAAGTTTTGATAACATAAATATACAAATACAAAATATTGTCCTTATGGGAAAATATTAGAATAAGGGGGCATAAAACACATTATGTAATAGAATTATGAATTAATTCATAATTAATGATATTTAATATAACATAATGAATTGTGTACACATTTATATTTTGTAGTGCACAAAAAAATAGACACTCTGTACTACTCTGAGATTTTAAGTTTTATGATGCAAAGTTTGACTTTTAAACACCTAGCTTTTTTGACAACTACACAATTTGTGTACATGTTTTATTATTATTGAAATGCTGACTAAAATGTACGTAATATCTGTAATAATTATAGGCTTGACGACTTAGATATTATAATTACAAATTCACGGACTGAAATTAAAATAAGGGTTCGTAGCTTGTGTATAGGTCACATATTGTGATAATGCTAAAAATTTATCGTGTATACATTTTTTCATTAAGAGTTCAGTACATCCACATTTGCTTTCTCTGTCTAACCAACTGACAATATAGGAATTGTACATTCGTCATTATTATTACAACTTATTGATTCTAATATTAAGGCACTTCCACATTAGAGTAAACTTATGTGTGCGATGTATTTTGTGAATTATTTTTGTATATCGAACTTAGAATGTGTCAAAAATTAGACAAATTTTGTCCAGGTGACATATGCTCGTCTTGTGTATTTGCATTTGCATTGTAAAACACACCTGGTCATATTGTGTTTATTGTATGACAGTTGAGTAAATAACAAAGTTGAGTGCAAAAATACAACTACAAAATATACTAAATTTTTAGCAAACATGTGTATGTTGGGATTAAAATACAATGCAAACGCAAATTATCTCTAATGTGAACGCATCTTTAGATTAAATTAACCTATTACCAAATTTATAAACGGGATCATTATTTATGCTGTAGTATCATCTTTTTTTCCGAAATTTTAATTTTAAAGATAAATATAACGTATTTTTAAATTATTGAGATTTAAAAATAGTTATAGCTTTTTACAAAAAGATAACGCTACAAAGTAGATAATGAAATTGTCTATAAATTGGTTTATAGATAAATTTCCTCTAATATTAAAACTGACGATGTAATACAAATGCCGAACATAAATTTCCTATATTGTCAATTGGTTAGACAGAGAAAACAATTACAGGTAGTAGGTATCCTCTTAATAATTGGTTCATTTTAACTAGACAATTGTTATTTAATTTGTGATATATTATACTAATTATATTATTTTGTTATTATAGCTTGGTCCAAATGTAAGTATTGGTGAAGGTACACGTATCGATAAAGGAGTTCGTATTAAAGAATCTATTGTACTACAGAATGCAGTCATTGGTCAACATAGTCTGGTAATTAAACAACAAATAATGAATTAACAATTAATTTAACCTAATTAACGCTTGCATCGGAAAACATTTAATGCAGAGTATGGAGTTGCAAGCAAGTTATAATATATACGAGGTGGTTTCTAAAAATAACCAGAATTGTTCACAATAATACTGGCATAGTTGTGAGTAGAGATGTGAGGTCAGTAAATTTTACGGATAAATGTAAATGTATGTACATTTTACTAATGTTTTTTTTTTTTTTACTGTACTTAAAATTGAGTAGTGACCTCACATTTTAAATGTTTTCACTAGTGTAATAATTTTTATTTGGCCTTATAAAGTGTATGATATAATGAATAATAATAAAATCCATAAAATGTTCTTTTCCTGTAAAGAATTTTAAGAGTAGAGATAGTAAAAATGACAAAAAAGATTTTTTTTGTTTTATACATATAAATGACTAAATAATTATAAAAAAAACAATGGTTAATGAGATTATGAAATAACATATAATTAATGTATAAATATATACAATTATGTAGTTAACATAAAACCATTCATATGTGCTTTTATCAATGTAATCACAAAGACAAGTGTCTATGATTTATTTTTTTTTTTTTGAGATGCAACAAGCAATTTTTGAAGCAAGTTCAAAACTGTTTCTATTCACCTGTTTCGCAGTACCATAAATTTTTTTCAATTCTAGTGAATTTGGGTACCCTTTCATGTAAAATTTTTAGTAAAATTCCTTAGTAGGTCATAAATGTTTTTACTGTTAAAAATACGTTTTAATTTTTGCATTGATTACAGGTGATGCACAGCATTATTGGTAGACGTGCCATAGTGGGTTCTTGGTGCCGTGTAGAAGGTAGTGCAACGTGTTCAGATCCTAATCCTAATGTGGCATATGCCAAAATGAGTCCACAACTACCATTATTCAATGCTTTAGATGGTCGTCTCAATCCATCAATAACTATACTTGGTTAGTCGTATTTGTTAATATTTTAATAAATATTTGCGTAACAATTATTATTCTATTCTCATGCTGTCACTTTTATATAGGTTGTGAGGTGAATGTCAAATCTGAGCTAGTATTGTTGAACAGTATTGTGCTGCCATATAAAACGCTGACCAGAAGTTACAAGAACGAAATCATACTGTGATCATAAATGCATGGATACTCAAAGAGTGAAAATTAAGACTAAATATAATTTTATAATAAGTGATATTTTTGTCTCTTCACAAATGAATAAGAAAATATTGATATTTTATAGATAAATTATTATGTATAGTTTTATAATATAAATTAAATACTATTATCTATTATGTTGACAATTTTAAAATTATATAAGTCAATTATACTTCAGAAATTAAATTCTATCAAATTTTGAAAATTTTATCTCCTAAATATCTCGTACATCATATGATTTATCAGTGAATAATTTAGTTTCCGTTCACATAGGCCTGTTACTGTAATCTGGTTTTTTATTATAACTATTTACTGAATATTCAAACACATTTGAGCAATATAATATGCTATAATATTAAAAATATTTAACAAAATTATAATTATAAAATCAAACCTTTCTGATCATGTAGTTTCTGTCTGTAAGAGATAAATTAATCATATATAAAAATAATTTATGGTATTTACAAAATACTGTGAAAATGGCAATGAATTTGATTTAAGTGTTAGTTTTTTTAATATATTTCTCTAAGTGAGAATGATAAAAATTAATTTACTAATTTAATACAAATGTATTAATCGAATGTGACATATTAATTCTCTGATTGAATTATAATGATCTATACAATATAGAAAATATGAGTTTATATAACTGAGAAATGTTAGTCTATAATTATGACTGTATAAATGTATAATTAATTTGAAAATTACATTTTAAATATTTTATTTTCATTATTTTTTACATCATATACAAAAATCAAACAACAAACTAGAGTATTTGAAATACAAGACCGATTATGTTATGTTCTGTGTGTAGGTAGCACAAGAAGAAAACAAATGCGGGTTACAGTAAAAAAAACTTTTTTGATAGAAAAAATTATTATTGGGCTGTAGTTTTAATTAAGAAACCAAATTTTGATATAGTATTGTAGACAAAATGATCTGTATTCTACCGTTTCTCTTATTAAAAAAAATATAATTTTAAAAAATGTATTAATTTTGTAAAAATAATTTTTTTTTTAATTTTTAGGTTATATAACCAGGACCAATGGGGGAGGGGGTTAAGGAGGTCATAATGACTCCTCACTTGAGAAATAATTGAAGAAAATGAAGTCCAGTCAGCATAAAAAGTTATTATTCAGCATTTAGTCGGCGCAAATCAGAAAATAGTTAATGACTTTTTTTTTTTTTGCTCATTTACTGTTTTTGAAGGAAGTATTTCGGCAGTTCATTGACGATTTTTTTTACTTATTTAGGACAATAAGTCGGCAAAATTACTCTGACGATCCCCCACATATATTTCTTAGCACTAGCTCCGGGCATAACATCAGTTATATTTGTGATATTGAAAAAATAGATGACAGTAGAACACAGATAATTTTGTTTACAATATTAGGTAAGAATGTGGTTTCTTAATTACAACTATAGCCCGAGAACACATTTTTTTTTTTATAAAACAGTTGTTATGTAATATTGCAATAATACAACAATAAAATGTTGTACTGACACAAACCTATTTTTAAGTTACTTTTAAAAAGTACATAGATATTTTTACAATATTAAATTTTTATTTTTTTTATAGAATTTCATAAAAATTTATTATACAGAACACCTTAAAAGACACATGTTAGGTTAGTTTTACCTACAACTTCTCTCCTAGTTATTGTAGATTCAAAATTTAAACAGCATAGATGATAGATGAGAATATTTACTATGGACAAATATAACGTGTTTAAGTTTAAATAATTTTTAAAATTTTTTTTTAATTTGAAAATTGGAAATTAAATGGTTTTTAATCACAAATTTTAGATGTTTAAATATACTTATCGAACAAAAACTCTACGATTGCTCTTAGTTTAAGTTTTCATATTTTATTTATAGTGTAATTATGTCTCTTTTATGATAACTTTTGATCAAACTGTGATTAGAAAGTCACAAGTAATTTTGAACAAATGTGATAATGAGTTGTGGTACAGATATGAGACCATTTTTAGATTACTTAACTTTTAAAATGGATATGAACATTTTTTAACTGGTAAATTTTCATTATTCAAAAAACTTCTTGAAAATTGCCTTCACAAAACCTCCTAAAAATGGATGGTATGGCGTCCTCTTAAAAACGACTTTTATAATGGTGGACAGAACAAAAAAACCTTGTTCGACAAATCAAGGCGATGTGTAAATTTCATGTATCGGATTTTAATTCCTTCAAAATATTATGCGCAGATTTCGTTGTATTTCAAAAAATAATTTTAGCCGAATAATATCAATGTTTACTGCACTCGTAGGCATATAGTATATATGCTACTCGGGGCAGCAAATTTTAAAGAGGTTTTGAATAATATTGTTACATTGTTGTTGGGCAAAAAATATAGTTACTTATTAAATTTCGGTTGAGAATAGTCGATGAACCTTTTTGTTGTTTTTTTTCGTACTTATTTACATGTTATGTTATAATATTTCAAAGATGTATTCTGGGGCACTCGCAAAATTTCGTTGTAAACTCGCAGGGCAACGAAATTACAAAGACGCCACTGCCTGTAAATATTTTTCAAAAATAAATAGTAAAGATGAGCATTTATTTATTTATTATTATGTATATTCATTTCAGCTCTTATTTTACTTTTTACATTACTTAACGAAATAAGTGATATATGCACGTACAATTAATGGTGATTATGTTCTTAATATATACTTAAGTGCTAATATTTCTTAAGATAGCGTTAAGTAAAATTAATAATAATAAGGTACGTATAATATTCTAAATTTTTATATACTACATGATATATCATGAAAGTACATGAAAAAATAGGTAATTTTAATGCTTTGTACACGTAATTATTATAACTAATAGTTATTGCATTGAGTTATTATTATATTACATATCTATATTGTACACAACACGGGTTGTTACGATTTATATAATATATACGTACCTAAACTTAAGGGGACGCTATAGACAACCGATTCTTAAGGGGTTTCGTATAGGCAATTTTTATGAAATTTTAAGGAAAATGAAAATTCAACGATTTCAAAATACTTAACCATTATTTTGAAGTAATTTTGAAATATCTAAAATCCTAACAACGGGCGTGTAGCGTCCTCTAATTAATACCACGCAGTATATATAATAGGTATGTACCTACCGATATTGCAGTACCTATGGCAGAAAAAAGCTGCGGCGACGAAACATAGGTACAGTCAATATGATTATTTTAACAAGGTTAAGGTGACGATATTTTGAATATTAAAAAACGGGATAGTAATAGAAAAAAAAAACGGGGGTGGGAACACACATCGTAGGTAATAATTTTCTACCGAAATGTTCATAAATCGTCCATAGAAAAACGCTGCCAAAAGTGGGACAAAAAGTGTTCCGTTTAAACAAGACGTGTATGATGATAAGTCGCCTTAAACTAGGTAGGTACATATGTTAAATCATGGTTCCTGTACTTGAAAATTATTTTATAAATTCAAAGTTTGGCGAGGCAATAGCAAACGAATACACGAGGTATCTACTGTTTTTTATTCATTTTTTTTTTTTTTTTTTTTTTTACTTGGTCAATTGAGTAATTTTTACATTTATTTAATAAAAAAAACCCAAATTCTGGAAAATAATTCGTTTTATTTTAACAAACACGTAAGTATTTCGAAAACAAATGGTTTCCATATCTTTGCGGTGTGTATATAACCGAAACAAAACAAATTATTTTGTAGAATTTCGGTTTTATATACTATTATTTATACCTACCAAATAAAATGACAAATACCCGAGCGGAATTTATTCAAGTTAATTTTTCTTATTTTATCCAACGATATTTTAAATTTAATACATATTTATATTATTTTAAATAGAAAATTCAAAATGTATATTTGAAAATCCGTATGACACTATACAATTTACTTTTATATATATATATATATATTTTTTTTTTTTTGGGTCCACGGCAGTTTCCCGAACTTTTAGGTGAACTCGAAAACAGATCGAGACCGAAAAAACAATGTATATTTGAAATAAGAGATATATATTTTAAAAGCGTATACGAGGTACATCGTTTTTATATCGCAATGATCGTTAAAGATTTTGAAAATGAAATTATATCTATGGAAAGTCGCAACGATACTAGATTAAATTTAGTACCTATATACAATATATATCGGGTATAGGTAGGTACATATAATAATGAACAGAAGATCCAGAATTTTTTTTTTGTCAAAAATACCCAATTAAATAATATTATATATTATGAACGGAAGGAATAGGTTGCACGTTTTAATAATTCGCAATTTTTTTTTTTTTTTTTTTTATTTATGCTACACCTAAGTCGAGAACTAATTCTAAAACTTCTCCTCTCTATAAACATACCTATATTTATATACCTACGACACAAATCGTATTCTCGTTTAATAATATGCGGAGGTAGTAGGCATTTAAACAGTGGTTAAAGTGGAATATATTTGCAGGGGGAACTATATAGGTAATGTAAAAAAAAAAAAGAAAAAAAAAGTCGTCCCCTGAACCAGTACGGTAATATTTTAAAAATATTTATATAAATTTAACTTTTAATCCATGTTATTATTGACCTAATTTGTAAAAATTTATCACGGACGATGTATTATTATGTATAATATAAAATGTATACCTACACACTCTGTGGTTATAACTTTAAAATACCTACGCATATCAATTACCTATATTCCGGGCCGAGGACAGAATGTCTGGAGAACGAAGAAAAATCGAAATAGTTTTTTCTATAATATAGATCTTGCATACAATTTATAAATACCATTTTTTTTTTTTTTCAAAACTTTTTTCATTTAATTTATATATGTAATGTATAAAAGAACAAATTCAGTCTCAACTTTTAATTAAACGTTTAGAAATATAAATGGGACGCCAAACTTAAGCTAAGCAAAAACGGGGGGACGCCGTCCCCCCTCAATTTAACCACTGCACTTAAATCGTATACTATATATATGGTAATGTGGGTGCGCGCGTGAGGTAACTCTCGTAATTTGAATTTTGTACTTGTATTATTTGTTTTATTAAAACGCCGCCGGTAAAGCGTAACAATAATATAGTATAAAATATTGTCAAAACTTATTAATATAAATTCGTACACGTATAGTATCACTTCAGTATCGATAACAATATACATAAAGATATACAACTGCAGTTTTACTCGCTATGCACTGAACCAAATATATCTGTGATTTCAATAAAAAAAATATAGGTACCTATATAGATTACGGTCGTTAACGCGTACCTACGTCCAATAAAGTCTTTGTTGATTTAGAAGTAAAATTTCTGTTAATTTAACGGTAAAATAAAATAACAAAACGTATTATTGATTAAACAATAATATAACATCTTTTATCAACGTCTTGGGGGTAAAATTGTCCAATTGAATAGGTACGAATTTATTCGAATTAACAAATATTTCGTTAATTCAATTATAAATATTTCGTGTTCATTATATTTCTGTCTTTCTTCTTCGTAGAACAAACGCCCATTTGTTAATCAAAATAGTCAATTTAAACAGAATATTTTTTCAATTTAATAACATATTTTACTATAATAAGAAAATCTGTATTCATTTTACAAACTATTTTTATTAATTTATAACTCGTATATTTTGTGAAATTTACAAAATTAATTTGTTATTGTTAACACATTTTTTTTTTTTTTTTAATTTAACAATGTATACATAAAAATAATGAAAATTGTATCATTTCAGCAAATATTCGTTTGTCGAAATTTGATTATCGCATATTGTTAATTCTACCAATGATATTTGGTTCAGTGTAACTAGACCACGATAAGTAGGTAGGTATCTAGTTATATTGGCCGAAATGCGTGAAATTCACGTGGACTTGAATAATAATTTACAGATTCTGATTCTTTCTGATATAGCTAAGTAATATTTAAAACTATAGTTAATATTTAATGGTTTTAAATGAAACAATAGTACATTAGATCTCGTTCGTTTTAAATGACTAAAAGTGTCCATCTAGCATCTAGCTGGGACATGACATGAGAATAACGAAATGTTATTATTATTAAGAAATAGGTATATAAGAGTACGCCACACACCAATGATTTTCAACAGTAAAAACATGCACACGAAAAACAGACGAAATTTATTATCCCTTAAAGTAGTTTTAGAGTAAAAACGCACATTATAAAATCCAATGTTGAGCATTAACGATAGTGAATAAGTTAAAAGTCAAGTTAATTTTGACTTTTTATATTTGATTTTTTCTTTTGTTAACTTAACTTATTTTTGGTTATATTGACTTTTAAATTAACGAGTAGCTTTTAATTAAAACCCAGTTAAGTTAATTTTGAAATAATTGATAAAGATCTCATATATAGTGTCTATATTGTCAAAATGGTTATTATTATATACCCATCTACTAATTAAATATTTTTATGTACTTATTTGTTGTTAATTATAAAATGATATTATAGTATTTTCAATAATATTATGTTAATGATTTTTAAAAATTTTAAAATGCCTAAATTTAAAAATAACTAAGAAAAATAAAAATAACAGTATTTCCAATAAAAAATTAATAATAATAGATACCTAACTACTTAATTATACTTGTATATCTTAAATGTTATATTGACTCGCAAAAAAAAAAAAAAATAAAATAAAATAACTTAACATAAGTTAATAAGTTATTTTTTTAATTTAACCTTTAAGAAAAAAAAACTATTAACTTTAATCTTTTATTATTTTATTCTATTAACTTAACTGAGTTTAAAAAAATCATTTATTTGCCCAGCATTGATAAAATCTATAAAAAACGATATTTTGCAAAGTACCTAAGTAGGTATCTATTTACTACGTAAAAAGTGAACGGAATTTTAAATTGTAAAAAACAAGGCGTTATCGTGTATACAAACAATATTGAATAATATAGGTAGTAATAATCAAAGTAGCGTTAAGCCTCGACGAGGTCGTCTCCGAAATATTGTTTTCTATATAGGAATATTTTATAATAGGCGCTTAAAACCTCTAAAATCGATTTAAACCGGCTTTTATTGTTTGTTTTTCGTAAACATATTTTTGAAGAAACGTCATGATATTATTACATAACAATAAAAAGTGGTACGAATACGAGACTATATATTTTGATTAGGTGCTTTTCAAATGTATTTAAAAATTTTTTAATAGTTAAATTTTCATTATTCGAAAATAATTCTTGAAAATTGCTCTCATGGAACCCTTTAAAAATGGACGGTGTGTCGTCCCCTTCATATACATTATATATTTTTTGTCAGTGCTTGGAGAGTTTCATCAAAAATGGAACTATAGTTTGCGTTCATATTCGTTTTGTCAAAAAGGAACTAAGTTTTTTTTTCGTTCATGCTTGAAGAGGAGAACTACATGGTTTCTTTCCTTTTCGTTCCTTAACAATTTAAAATTTTGAAAAATATGCGGGCATAAAAGAGAATTATGTATATTGGTGATGGTAAACGTCTTAGATTAGATGAGAGTAGCGAGGAACGTTTAACAATATAATGCATGTTGCGGAATTTTGTTGAATCTAGTTATTTGGATCAGATCTCCGGTAGAACTATAGAATCTCGTCGATTCTTTAAAGAGGTCATTTTTCGGTATTCCCGGTCATTTTCTCGAGCGTACGACCAAAACTTGTTATAAATTGGAAACTATAATTAAGTCAGAGACTCAATAACCATGACTTCCGCCGTCCCTACGCGCAAACGGGGTTTTTTTAAACTTATTTTCAAAAAAAAAAAATAAAAGAAGAAGAAGAGGAACGAAAATTAACGTTTTTTTTTTGAGAGTCTCTCCTAAGAAACTGAACCGAACGGAATAATCGAATCACTGAATTTTTTTTTTTTTTTTTTACACGTATACAGGTAGGCATATAGATTGTAATATATCATATTTATTTTAACGTTTCCTATATTATATATTATACTGTAGACGTTTGTCACGAATATTACGATAACGAAATTTTTGCAGACTATCGGTCATCTGTTCGTGTTTCCGCCACCGCCGCCAGCAATCATCAGCAGCGAATTCATCAGGCCCGACGACCCGATGCTTCCCAAGCTCGCAGCCGTCATGGACGGAAATCCGCCGACACCGGCGGCCGCGCCTCCTCCGCCACCGGACAACTTATGTTGGGTTTCCGGCGCACCGGCGGCCGACGATTGCGGTGCCGGGGCCAAAAGCTTCCGGCGCATTTGTTCGTCCAGGAGAGCCTGCATGTCCATCTGAGAAACGGTAAAAAAAACAACACAATCAACATTTATTCGGCAAATACCCGTACATATTTATTATATATTATATTTTATTTTGAAAAAACCGGGACGAAAAACAACAAATAATCGTACTCGCGCAATGATTTTAAGCGAAATATAGCGCGTCACCTATATATATAAAATCCACCCATTATAAAATAATGTCGGCGCAAACGATTTTCAATGAAATTTTTTCATTTTTACGACGAAACATATATTGGTACTTCCTCCTCTCGTATAAAATATGTAAAATATATAAGCATAAAAAAAAAAAAAAAAAAAAAAAAAAAAAAATGGTTATTTAGTGA
>JAIPRL010000412.1:19109-79122 GCA_025469235.1 Pemphigus obesinymphae
AGACCCGCACATATAACTGATGGAACGGCTACCGCAGCCGCTGTCAGGCTGGTACTGGTCACTTGGTCCCTTAGGCTATCTCCACACCCAAGTACGCAATTTTGTTTTCCCCGCGAACATCCGAGATAGGAAAACTCGCCTATATTCTTTTTAATACTTGTCATACTTTTTGACAAGTTTTATGCCGGCTGTCGACCTGACGCAACTTCAATTAGTCGACTTCTACGACAGGCATGAGGAAACCGTAGAGGTATTCTTATCCCCCTCCACAGGGACTATTATTTTCATATATAATATTGTTAAATTAATAAAAAAATGTGTCTACATAAATTTTGTAAATTTCACAAAATATATGATATAATTTAATAAAAATAATTTGTAAAATTAATATAGATTTTATTATTATTATAAAATATGTTATGTAAATTAAAAAAATATTCTGTTTAAATTGACATTTTTGATTAACAAATAGGCGTTTGTTCTACGAAGAAGAAGAAAGAAAGAAAGAAAGAAATGAACACAAAATATTTATAATTGAATTAACGAAATATTTGTTAATTCAAATAAATTTGTATTGGAAAATTTTACCCAAGACGTCGATAAAAGATATTGTTAAATCAATAATACGTTTCGTTATCTTACTGTTAAATTAACAGATATTTTATTTCTAAATCAACATACATTCTATTATGGACGTATATTAATACAACCATATATTATTAAATTAATCTATATTTTTATTGAAATCACAGATATATTTGGTTCAGTGTGGGACTTACTGATCCTCGTCGAATTTTAGAGTCAACGGATCAAAATATCACCTTTATATAGTAAGGCGACGAATCAAAATGTCCCCCCCCCCCGTTCGAAATGTCACCAGCTTGCTCATAAACTATTGTAAGCTCTCAATGATTTTGATTTGGATTGTTACGAATGCCCGTGCTGGACTCACCTGCCACTGTTCCAACTGTTGGCTCAGTTCTACTTTCTGCCCTATAGCCTCCATCAGCTGACCGTTGGCCTGCAGGACGTCTACTCGGGTCCGGGCCAACTGTACCTGCACCGCGTTTTTCCGCCGCACGGCCCCGTCGCGTTGTTCCCACGCCTTCCGCAGCAGTTCCGGAATCAACGACGAATTCTTTTCCTCGCCGGCCGAACCGGTTTCCGCAGTATTCTCGCTGCACCGGACGCATTGAATCCGCATCGCGTCCATTTTGTCCCGTACCGCCAAATCACGTTCTTCTCGGGCTGCCTGCAACTCCGCATCCCTCACGGACAACTATAAGATACGAAAAAAAAAAAAATTTCAATAAATAAACTATAATAACCGATTGCCATAGCGTATACCAGAGATCTCAGAACTACACGGCCCAAGTTTTAACTGCCCTCTCCCTCTCCCAATGGACGAAAAAAAAAATCTAAAAATATGTGTAATATCTCACTACTGCAGCGTTGTAATTTTAAAATTTTTTGAAATAAGTAGAAATAGATTACCGCCCAGATATACCATCCATATTTTACAGCCGTTCGATGACTCGACAGTCATATTTTTTATCACGATTTTTCGAGATAAGAAATGAAATTGAAATTTTTTTATTTATTTATTTTTTTATTATATAATTGAAAAGAATCGACCATTGTCGAACTACCAAACAGATTGTGAATGAGCTTGGAAATTGGCTTTTTGTAAGCACAAACTATGTAAAATTATTAATCGAAAATATGTATGATCTTAAATTTTGTAGGTACCTATATAATATATTTCTGTAAAATTAAAAATAATTTGCGTTTATATGCTTTTGGCCCGCTAAGTGTGTTTAATTTTTCATAGAGCACTCGAATAAAAAAACTTTGGAAACCCCTGGCTTAGACGTTAGATATGACTGACGAGATGCAAAATTGTAAAATCACGACGATCTTGCGCTTACGTATACAGTTCTACGCAAAACATGCAGTTTTAAATTAAATACATTGTGCAGTATTACAAATTATTTTCATTTGCTTTTCAAGGTAAGAGGATTTCTTCCTAGCGTCTTTCGGGTATAGTAACACATTTTTATAACCTAACCTAACTTATTGAATAAGTTCATAAACGAAATAAGGGAGACTAAGGCCTTCGTAGTGTGATAATATATTATAATATCCCACAGAATATAACCACGGTAAAATCATTTTTAATAATTTACATATTTTTCTATAATAATATTAATAATCTAATAATATGATAGAAATTTATGAAATTCGTATTTTAAATTCATTTTTATTCATTTATAGTATACCTATAGTGTAATAATAGTATAATATATAGTCTTCTATTAATAATTTTAATCAATATTTATAAAGTTACAAGAAACATTTGGGCGGATTTTGTCCTAAATTAGATTTTCAAATATTTATGTATTAAGAGAACGTTACACGCCCAATTTTTAAGGGGTTCTGTGTAAGCAATTTTTTTAAGAAATTTTAAGAAAAATTAAAATCCAGTTATTTTTTAGTATTTCAACATATTTCAAAAATAACTCTGTAGCAATACCATTTTTCAATTTCGTGTAAACACTAATAACGATATTTGTCAAATAAATATGTCTATTTAGATTGCAAATAAACAATTTCAGATTGATTTTAGAACCATAACACCCATTGTCAAAATGAAAGAAAACAAAATTTCCGAGTGCTCCTGGGAGCTTTTTTCATTATTCCAAATATGACGTGAAATTTATTTCTTACAAATGGACAATCTTTTTAGCATATTTAGACAACTGTTTTGAAAAAAAAACGTCCAAAACGCCCATGAAAATGTTGTTCTCTTTAGTTTTTATAATAGGTAATTTGGCTCTAAATTCACTTTGCAATTTTTTACGATCTAAGTAAGCGTATTTTATAGTATAAAAAATTCCTCGTTTAGCACACCAAATTTCCAAGGGGTTTTGTATAGGCAATTTTTATGAAATTTTAAGAAAAATCAAAATCCAACAATATATATATTTGAATATATTTAAATATATTTTTAAAGAAATTTAAAAATAGTCTCGCATCAATACCATTTATTATTATTACGTAAATGAGATATTTGTTTACACATTTTTCATTTTTAAGAACCAACTTGAATACATCGCGTGTAATAATAGATGAAATGAAAAATAAATCATAATAAACAAAATTATCTATATAGCCGATTTTTAAAAGTGCATTTTCACAGGTTTTATGAGTTGTTAAAATATCAATTTCTTTGATTTCTTTAAATAACTATAAAAAAACGGCTACGTGAGTAGCTTAGATAAAATATTATTAGCTAAAATTTTTGTTTTGTTTTGTGTTTCTATCATGTTTGTCAGTTAATAAAAATGAAAAATGCTAATGCGAGTATTTCATTGAAAATTTGTAGGTATGACGCCCATTTAAGCACCCGGTGTACACGGTCCGATTATTAATCAAATATTTGGCCATTGTGAAACTTCAAATATTGGAAAGATTCGTCAAATATATTGGATAGGGACTGATAAAATATATATAATATACTGATAAAAGAATTTGATTATTTGAAATATATAAAATTGCTTTCACTGGGGCAGTGTAACGTTCTTAAAATGTTCATTTTTGGGCGTATCAGTTGCGTAACTAGGATCATTTTTTGGTGAGTGATATATGGATATTATTTTGTCACAAGATTGTCAGTATCTAAGATAACCCTAATGGAGAAAACCCGAGAACAAATGTTTCTGGATATGTTGAAAATCACTTTCCCTGTAACTAACTACAAACTAAAAATTGTTCTCAAGAAACACGTTACGAATAAATTATAAAGTAAATACAATTGAATAATTTTTCGTAACCACAAATTCAGAATTTTATTTTATACTTAATTAATAACTTAGTAACTTAATTTTTACCCATTTTTTAATTGTATTATACCGTTCATATACTTATATCATACATCAAAAATAGTATTAATATATACAGTTCAAACAATATTTACAAGATTATGTTACGATTATATTAATTACATATATTATTATATATTAATATTATTATATTATATTGATTATATTAACGATTCAATTTAATAATAATAAATTATAGAACGTTAATAGATAATATAATAAAATACTTACTGTATTATATTACAAATGTATATACTACAATAACCGATAAATATTTATGTTAGGTACGAATTTCGGATTTGTGATGACGAAAAATTATGAATTATAAACCCTCACCACTCTAGAGCTATGCGTACATCGGTTTAAAGTTTCCCGTGTTGATTATTAAGAAAGGTTGGTGCCGAAGTATGCTAATTCTAGTAACCGGTACCTAATAAAAAAAAAAATCATTTTTGGCGAGTTGAAATTAAGTTACAAATTTTAGATTTATGGTTACCAAAAAAATTACAAATTACTAAATCATGAAATATATTTTGAGAACGAAATTTTAACTTGTCGTGTCGAGTAAGTGACATATAGATACGTACTAATTTATATTATACTAAAACTATATATTTTACAATGTTATAAATATGGAACGGATTTATATTATATATATATTAGAATAAGGTAGGTATTTGAAATCTGATAAGAAATGTGCACGGTTTATACCGTCCTTATTGAATAACTTATTGAATAACACTAATTTTTATAGATATATAAATGAAAACCCTGCAATTTCTACAAAATGATTTGTTTTCATATTTTAACAAATACGTATTTCGAAAACAATGTTTTCATCTTCAGTGTTAAACAACTATACTATAAACTAGTGTTGTTTAACACTTTATATGTATAAATATGTCTACTATAATAGTAACTCAACACCAAACTATAAAAATAAATAACACTAATTTTATTTTTCATATTTTGTGTATTATTAACTTTTTTTTTTTTTGCATATTTTGTTATTTTTTTATTTTTAACTTATATTTTCACGTGCACTCGGATAATATATATATAATAAAGTAGACTTTATCCGACAAGAAACGTGTATAATAATAATTATAATATAGCGAGAAAAAGCAAAATGGACGACGTACCTCGCACGTGAGTTCGGCCACCCGGCCGTCTCGGTTGCGGACCAGCTCTGCCAGGTCGACGGCCGTTGTGGATTTTCCGCCGACACCGTCGTCCGTCACGCCGCCGCCGCCGCCGCCGCCACCGACAAGTTTCAGCAACCGGTACCGGGTGTCGGCCGACAGCTCCGGCGGTCGGGTGGAGTCCGGGCCGGAGTGCCTCTGTCGTTCCAGTGCGTCGCACAGTCGCGCGGCCAATCGTTCGACGTCTACGTCACGTTGACCGGCGTCCGCCGAGCCGTTGGACCGGTGCCCGGTCAGGTCCACGTCGACCATCGGCGACTGCCCGACCGTTCCGCGGGAGTTGGCCGCCTCGGCCTGCTCCAACTCGGCCAACAGCGACATGGGCTGCGACTCGGTGCCGCCGGCACCGTTCGCGGGGGACATCGCCGCACCGCCGCCGGGTGCTCGACACGACACGCACTTTCCGCCCCGGCTCCTCCAGTCGCCGGCACTTCCCGACGAGCAAAGCGCGTCGTCCAGCTGTTTGGCCAACATGGCCGACTGTAAGGTACGAGAAAAACAAGTTAGCGTTTGTTACAATATAAACTCGACGGTCGTCAAGAGTCATAAAACGTATAATAATACAATAATATTATATAAACACGTAAAACGAAAAAACTACACAGTTTTTGTTCATAGTTTTCGATTTACAAACGTGAATGCAATACCGAGGACATGGAGGCAAGCGAGAGACGGAACTAGGATTGTGGACGTTCGGAATTACGCCCTATCACAGACCGACGGTCATCTGTCTACAGATTTTCCGAACGAGCAAAAAAAAAAAAGGGGGAGGGGGTCATACGCATAAATTTCCCCCGAAATCGAAAAATTCACTTTAAAAACAACAAATAAGCATAAAAAGAAATTCATGCATATAAATGTAAATATAATAAAAGAGTGGAGAGAAGCTCTCGACGGGAAAGGATTAAGGATTTCTAGGTTATTAAGGGTAAAACAGAATATATAGAATATATTATTTTGGAAAAAAGGAACACGGCGAGCGAATAGGGAAAGGCAAGTAATGAAATTGACTGGGGATGTAGTGGGTTAGGTTGCTCTAGGTCAAGTATTTAGGATCTGTCTTACAGAAAAATGGTGGTTTTGAGGAAGATATGAAACATAGGATAAAGTGTGGTTGGATGAAGTGGAGAGAAGCGTCAGGTATTTTGTGTGATAAGAAAATCCCAATTAGGTTAAAAGATAAATTATTTTATAAGACAGTAGTTAGGCCTGCGATGATGTACGGATCGGAGTATTGGGCAGTGGGTAGAAAGATAGAATAAAGTATGAGTGTGGTAGAGATGAGAAACTTAAGATGAATGAGTGGAGTGCCTATAGAGAGGATAAAATAAGAAATCAGATCAATATATAAAGGATAGTAAAGGAGTGGATCCAATAATAGATAAGATGAAGAAGAATAGATCGAGATGACTAGAGCATGTTAAAACATTTATAAATTCATGATTAAAAGGAGGGATGAGGTAGAGTAAGATCAGTAAAGAGAATTTACGATAAAGGAAAGAGGAGAATAGGAAGACCAAAAAGAGTTGGGGATGTAATCGAGAGTAATATAAGGTAGGCGAGTGTAAGTGAGGAGAATGTGGGAGATCGAATTCTGTGGAAGTTGAGGACTAGAATGGTCAACTCCAAATAGTTGAAAGAGCGAGAGCGAAGGAGTAGAAGATGATGAAGAAGAAGAAGAAGAAGAAGAATAAAAATAAGAAGAAGAAGAAGAAAAACAATTACAAATTAATTATTGTTATATAATAATATTAGTATACTTGCCCTGTGCTCGTAGTGGGTAGCCTCAGCTCGGCACTCAGCTAATTGGCGATCTTTCAGTTCGAGAAGTTCGGCCAATCGATCCCGATCAGCTCGTAATTCAGTCATTCTCTTTTGCAGCCGTTGTTTCTCAGCTGCTTTCATATCGATCTAGAAAATCCCCATTAACACCACTATATTTATTGTATATAGTACATATACATTGTCATTTAGTTATATATATTAAATCTAAATAATAACAATTAATTGATTAAACGATTGATAACAATTAATAATGAACGCTATACATGCGTTTTTTACGACATTAAAATAAGTTCTCACTTTATAAGTTCAACTTCTCTCCCAATTATTGTAGATTCAAATTTAAATAAAATATGATAGATGAGAATATTTACTATGGAAAAACATAGAGTTTTTTAGTTAAAATAATTTTTCAATATTTTTAATTTGAAAATTTGGAAATTTGACGTTCTTTAAATCTCTAATTTTAGATGTTTAAATATATAATATATCGAATAAAAACTATCATTGGTTTAAGTTTAAGTTCTCGTCTTTTATTTAGTGTAATTATTTCTTTTTTATGATCATTTTTGATCAAACTAAGGTTAGAAAGCCGCAAAAGTACCTAGTTTTTGAACAAATGTGATTACACAACAATAAAATGTGGCAATTACAGATAATATGAGATTATTTTTAGATTGTTTTTAAAATGTATTTTAACATTTTCTAATTACTAAATTTTCATTATTCAAAAAATTTCTTAAAAATTGCCTACACAGAACTCCTTAAAAATGGCTGGTATAGCGTCCTCTTAATGGTTGGTTTTATTGAATATTTTACATTTCTTCAGACAAATGAAAATTAAAAATAAAATAATAAAATATTATAGGTACACATAATAACACATGGGTTTAATTTAATTTACATCCAGATGCACTTCCTTCTATAGAGTTTTAGATCTTGAGGTCACAGTCCTGTCTAGCTCATTTTAATCCTGGCATACAATGAGAAATTTTGATTCGATTAATTATTTAGGAATATTTTAATTCGTTTAAAACAAATAATAAGAATAATAAAATATTAATAAAAATGAGTAATTTTTTGGTTTATTAATTGGTACACGAAACAAATAGCGGAAACATTTTTAAAATAATCTAAAGTCGGTTTTATGTGGGAAAACAAATTTCAAGAAACAAAATTTGTTTGGTTTGCTCAAAACGCGTGTATTTCTAGTTTATAATTTAGATGGAATATTAGTTAACACTGCAGTAAGTTATTATGGATTTGTTTTATAAACGAATTTCCTAAATACGTTCTGTTTCTCGAGTACAATTGTTTCACAATTGTATAATCTATTCCGGCTCAGTTAATGTACAAACGTGTATTGTTGTAATCATAATATCTCCATATTATCTTTCATTATTATCCATGTTGTTTCAATCTTTTTGAAATGAATGTTCTTTTTGTTTTTTAATTAAATGTCCCACCCAAGTCTATTATTTATTTCAAGTTTTAATTTGTTCTGTAACGCGATTTACATTTGTTTACATGTTGGTTCAATGTATTTGTAACAATATTTAGCAGCAGTCAGTACTATATTAGATTGTGGAGCGAGAGATTTCTTGGTTTTGCAATGATATTTATTTATTTTATTTTACATATTTCTGTAGGTAACTTTTCAACTAGAAGAATTAAACGAATCGTTATATATTCGTAATTATCCACTTTCTAGTAGACAATTATACCAGAAAGGAATTTTACAAAGAGTATTTTTGATTTTCGACTTTTTCGATACGGCAAAACTATCAAAAAGTCACAAAAAATGGTTATTACCTTGAATTCCGAAAAGAATGGGTCTAAAAACTTGACATTTTTACAGAGTAGGTACGTATGTATTTATCAGTAGGTACGTATATTCACGTATGTTATACATTTTAAAATTTGTTTTTGGCAGTAATATTCATGTAGGTAGGTACTACATTATTGCTCGGAGTCTTTACTATCGCTTTCAAAATTTACACATCCCCAATTTTTTTACATATCCCATACTTAAATTAATTTAGGTTAGACCAAGATGAATCCAAATAGTACTTTTACCATCTCGTATTGAAAACCAAAATAGTAGATATTAGAAAACGAAAAAAAAATAAATAAATGAACAAACAAATATAGGTACGTATTAAGATAATTACATAGAAATTTGCATGGGCTGAAAAAATGGACATGAACAATGGTCCCTAAAAAATGGACCATATTGCGAATATTTTAGTTCAGCATGATACGATTCAGACCGACCAAAAAATGGGAAAAATAGCCCGACCAGAAAATCTAAACCAGATCCAACCGTTCCGAAAATTATTATTTTCACGGTTGAAGTTCGTTAAGTATTAGCGGTGACGGTCAAACTTAATGTTCAAGGGAGGGAGGGGCAAAAACAGTGGAATATTTTAAATTTTTGATAGGGGGGAAAGTTTTGACCTACCCAAATAACTGAAAAAAACCGATCGCTTCGATCGCAAACTTCTTCTCACTTATATTTTTATCTTAATACATTTACCATCTTATATATAGTTTTTAGCAATCTAACAATAAACACGGAAACTACTAATACAGAACGTATACGTTCACGTAAACAATATGTATCTCCAATTTTATCAAAAGTCAGGTTTTGATATCAATAAATGTAGAATCTCCTCCGGGTTATCATTAATAAGAAATTGATTCGATAAGTTTTAATATCCAATAAATAATACGTAAAAACACGTAATTTCAAAACTACAAATCTGAATAAGTCGATAGGGTTTTTTTAAAGATATGAAATTTTAAAGTATATGAGAAGTATATTTAGGTAGGTATATAATATTATATACCTATACGCTGCGTGCTATGATTCGCAAAATTTCAATTTTCAGTATTTTTTCGGAATGTATCTATGTATTTTAACATGTTATGAACGAAATCAAGTCAAAATTTGTCGACCGGACTTAATTACAAAATTAACCTATTTAAGTTAACCATTTATAATGAGCCGGGGCCATCCATGGCGACTGAACAGTCAATATTGCAATATTTTTGGTTACCTATTAATATTTCTTTTATAATATAACGCATTAAAAAATATACATAATTTATAAAGACATTTTTAATTAACTAATAAATAATGACTTACATGTGCAATAAATATTAATGAAACTTATTTTTGGTATGAATAATTTCAAATAAATAGCCAGTGCCATGGTAAAAGTAAATTGTAAATATACTCGAAGTACCTACAAGAAGTATACCTGCAAAACAATGTAAACACTAAACAGCTGCAGTGCTCGGGTTTTCTCAATATACTGACATCTGTGTAATATGATAAATCTTAAATTATTTTATGAGTACATCCACCGAGCGCCTTTTATTAATTATTTTTCAAGTAATCAACATAATATTATGGTAAACACGGTTAAAACGAAAAATATGCTCAAGGAAATTCTAAGCATTTTGGTATCAAAACATAAAATTCGAAAATTTGCAGATACAGTGTTGGGCAAGTGATATACTAAATTTAAAAAATCATTTCCTGGGGGTGGCGGGGGGGGGACGGATCCATCTAGTGCCCTCCCTTATAATCGCCACTACGGTATTAAAACGTACTGAAAAAAAATATTGTGACGCTTTTTAGAATTCCGTTGCATACTTACAAAATTCAACTGCGAAAATCTAGATGATTTAATAATAACTCATTAGTTTAACAATATCAATATGAATAATAAGATTGAAAATTTAATGAAAAACGATGACAAAATTTAATCAATTTGATCTCCCCCCCTCCGATAATTTATAAAACTCGATTGATCCGTGAATGTTAAACGGGGAAATATGGAATTGGTTCCCATCGAAAATTGTATACTCCCTTAAAATTATACGAATTGGTTTCCAGTAAAAATTATACGAATCCAGCCGTTGCCTGCTAAATGATTTCTATATTGCCAGTGTCGGAATTTTTCGGTATATCAAAGCAGTCAGGAAATGAGAGTTGCTTCGACTTTTCAAAACTTGGTACCTATGAATATTATATTATTATTACACAATTACGTTAAGCTTAATTCAGGAAACTTAAATTGTTTTTCGTAAAAAAATATAACTTAATTTAGATAATTTTGTATAAATTGAAGTTAACATTTTTGAAAAAATAACTTATTTGGCCGGAAATTAATTTGAAAAAAGTAACGAGTTAAGTAATTTAATTCTTAAACTTAATTTAAACTTTTAACTCGATAATGCCCAGCCTTTGTGGATATATTACATTTGAAGATAATGAATACTGCTTTCAATAAACAACAAATATTTTGAGCGGGGCTCCGTGTAATATACATAACTATTATACTGTAATATATATTTTTTAATTTTATGGTATCATGTATTATATTTTAGTAATATTATATATAGTAAGAGCTCCATTTCCTCAGCACCGCCACCTTGAAATTTTAGGTTAAAATAATGATTAATCGTTTGTATCTCGTTTGTACCCATTTGTACCTTAGGTCCCGTTGTTTGTACCTCAACGGGTTTTTAGTTATCCCTATTTATATTCGTTAGTGCTGGAGAAATGGTAGCACCCCTTCTTTTGGAATTTTGGGTTATAATCAACACCAATCGTTTGTACCTCTACAGTTTTTTTAGTTATTCTTATATATATTTAGAGGTGCATTTCCCCAGCACTGCTCCTTGAAAATTCCTTGGTTTGAGCATCCAAGTAGTCTTAAACGTTTGGACTGCTTATATGGATAATTGAATATATAATTAGAACGATTTTTACAAATTATACATTTTTGATTTCAGTAAAAAAAATGTAACTGTTCATTCAACAAAAAAAGGAAGAAAATGTCTATAAAATTACCGACTGAAAATTTTAACTTCTTAAGGGACGCATTGTCATTTATGAACACAACAATCCCAAAAACTTGTATGGAATATAATTAGGAAATATTGGGTACATATATGAATTTGGTACCTATTCAACTTTTTATTGAACCATACGTGCCAATAACGAAAATTCCAACTCAAAAAACTAAAAATCCTTTGATCTTTCTTTAGTTTTAAATAATATTTCAACAAGACCAAAAGTACACGAAAAACTCTACAACTTCCGAGGAATTATTAATTGTATTCTTCCCCGTATAAATTGTTTTATTACTAACTTTTATTAATGCTAAAATCAAAGTTTGTTTAAAACTAACTTTTATTATATATTTTTAATTTAATTTGAGAAATGTAAACATTTTTATCATTGAGATACAATAAATTAAAAAATTAAATCACTTTTAAATTTGTAGTTCTATGAATTCTTCAAATTAAATTGAATTTTTTGTTCCATAAACATAGATATTTATTGTGAGTGATGCACATTAAAATAATCATTCTGCACTACAGTTTTATTTTATTTTAAGTTTTAAGTTTCAATATTTTAATACGAAAATGCATTTACATTTAGTAAGACTTACATTTTATTATTATGTTTTTCATATTTTAAACATTTGAAGATAACGTACTTACTAAAGTTAGGTTATACATTTAGGCATTATACCTATTATTATAATACTTTATGAAACTACAACATAATATGAGTATTAATAAACCAAATCAGATCACATATAAAGACGAAAATGATTTCTATTAACTTTAAACTTTATAATTTTGAAAATCGAAAACAATGTTATTAAAATAGATTTGTTCTGAATTAGTAAATATTAATATTATTTAATTATAGCCTATTTGGCAATGCAAATATGATAAGTAAACCTAATATAATAGTATAATTTATACTACCTAATTGTATTATTATAGGTATTATTATACTGTATATTTTTACACGTTGAAAATATGTTTATACCAAGCATGGTATAAGCTATAATCATAAGTCGCGGTATACTCATAAAAATAAATATGTATTTAATGTAAATACATAAATATATTATCATTGAAAATATTGACACTACATCAGTATATTTTATTTTTGATATTATAAATATAATATTTATTTACTAAAATTAATTAAGTTTAATTAGTAGTGTTGGTAATTGACTCTAGAATCATTAAATGAGTCTAAATAAGTTTAAAGTACTGCATTATCATTTATTAATATGTACAGTGTAAGAATTGCAAAAATACAAGGAGTACTATTAGGTTTTCAATCAATGAGCATTCCCTCAAACTATGTAAAAAATAATTAGTAAAAGGGCTCTCAAAATATAAAATAATAAAGGAGCTCCGTCCCCCTATGCATCCCCCACAACTTGAGCACTGAATGCATACTAATGTATACTAATATATTATAATACAGTACTGTAAAACCAAAATCTATTGATATTGACTAAAACCAATAGATGAATGGTGCTACTATTTCGATTTCTGCAGCGCACACAAATATAAATAGAGATAACTGAAAAACCTTTGAGGTACAAATGAGTACAAACGATTGGCAATTATTTTGACACCAAATTTCAAAGTTGGGGGTAAGCATGGCAACTTTGTTGTTATTTATATATTTTTATATAGGTATTTAACATTTTCTATATTTGTATATGCCTATGTTATTTATTATATTGTTTATTTATTATTTAAAAAAATGTATAAATATATGTACAAAAAAATGTCCATTATAAAAGGTTTTTTTTACGTTTGAGATTACTGCTGGGAGAATCAAAAAAATATTACTGGAAAGTACCGTTTAGGGTTAATTTTTGTTCAAGAAATAATTTTACTCCGAAACTCCTATTTGACTCCATCTACCCAAAAGAAAAATAGTTGTTTCTAGGGGGAAAAGAGCTATCCAGATATAGGTAATGGAAGTTTGTCCAACTCTTCAGTGTTTTCGGTTCTTGAACAGGATAGTATATTATTATTAATATTTTAGATTTTAAAACAAAGACAAATTATTATCTACATTCTAAAAATGATTCTGAGCGCAGTTCAGTATAATAATAATTAAATATTATTAAAAAAGGGGTTTCTTTACGATTAAAAAAAGTACTAGAAAACCTTAAAAATTACCTTTTTATATTATCAACTAGAATGAATTTGCTACCAAACCATTTCTTTACACCAAAATTCCTACTTCACTCCTTCTAACCGAAAAAGTATAAAATAAAAATAAATACATCATTGTAAATCCAATAACTTCTTTGCTAAACTCGGAATCTAAAATAACAATTAAATAAACACAATTGTAAGTATATTGAAAATTGAAAAACAAAAGAAGTTAAGTGAAAATTTTCAAGGTTATTAGGTGGTCCAAAAATAATTTTATTATAATTTTTATTTTCAAAGTAGATAACTATTTTTAAAATGATTTTTGTACTATTGTTTAAATGGTTTATTTTAAGGTAATATATTTTTCAATAGGTTAAATATTGATAAGTCTGTAAAGCATAGCACCAAATCGTCACTTATTGTTCAAATCTTCAATACTAATGACGTTTATTTCCCAAAAATTGATATTATAAAGTTTCATATTGATGTGTATCCGAATTGTGCCTAAAAGTTAATATTTAGGTAATTACAACGGCAGATCCGATACCATAATATTGCGATACTACCAGATTGTCATGATGGTTTTATGGTGGTAGGTTTGAAATGCGTCCGTTTTATGAAATAAAATATTCAATAACCTTTTTAAATAATATATTATATATATATATAATATCTATATATTTTGAATTTTCTTCTTTACTTTTACAGGCTGAGGACTTAAAAATTAATGGTGTAGATAAAAAATAGGATAAAAATATTTGGGTACTTATTTTAGATTATTGGTGTAACGATAAACGTATTGATTTTATTTTACAATGGTATGTTTTATTTTTATTTTTTTTTATGTATTTATATACTTTATCGGGCAGAAGAAGTAAGGTAAAAGTTTTGTGGTATGGGAGTTTTTGATAGGAAATTCGTTCTTGTTAGTACTTTATAGAGTTCAGTTTTTGATTTTCTAAGTAGTTTTCAACAGCATAAAGAAACAAGTTAGGAAAGCCCACCTGCGAGCATGCTAAATTTCCAATTTATAAACGTATTTTAAACAAAAATATAAAACAACGAATAATATCTGTCACCCCAGTGACCAAATCAACTACCTATCGTAACATGCTATGTATACCAAAAATTTACTATGGCACTATAAACATTTTTTTATATTAGTTTTTATTATAAATGTTAATAGTAATAGCATTTATTATATATAGTATATATAATACTATATATAATCAATAGTAATAGTCATGTAATATACACCGAAGCTTCACTCAGAATCGTTTTTTTTTTTTAATTAAATTGGTATATTTTAATATATAAATTATTTTTTTTTTAATATGGATATGAACGTAATACATATTTCGATAGTATTTAAATT
The DNA here is from genome assembly GCA_025469235.1 of Pemphigus obesinymphae. Classification (NCBI taxonomy): domain Eukaryota; kingdom Metazoa; phylum Arthropoda; class Insecta; order Hemiptera; family Aphididae; genus Pemphigus; species Pemphigus obesinymphae. The sequence continues at coordinate 34,346 of JAIPRL010000412.1, forward strand.
TAACTGAAAAATTGAATTATCATTAAATTCTTGTATCTTGATTTTTAAATGAATTGCAACTGTGTTAATTTTTAAAAAAATGTAAATATTCGTATCTGTCTCAATAAATTGCATATTCCTATTAAACACAATTGATGTCAAGAATATTTGGATCTGCGAGTATATTCTATCGACAAACACAGCAGACACAACTCGTACCTACTGCCGACAAATCGCAAACGCAATTCGGATATAATGTATACGTCTACTTCCTAAATCTAAAATTGTCTACAATCTACTTCAAAGACGGTTATAAATGGAATTTATAAATACGGATATAAGTGGGATTGCAGTTCAAAAATTATGTGTCATTATGTATAGCTTTATATTAGAGGTGGACAAAATTCAAAATTTAGATGTCGAACTCGAACCAGTGCTGTCTCGAAGTAATATTGAAGAGGGACGGGGGAGGTGATCGATAAAAATCTTTCTTGAAAACTTAATAAGCAAAACCACGTTCGAAAAATGTTCGAATTCGAATACTTCGATCAAGTTCGGTTCCGTTCGACTTTTTACAACTCAAGTTCGACTTTAGAACCCGAACCAAACTCTTGAAATTCGATTGGATTTTTCAATTTTGAACTGTTCAAACAACCTCTACTTTATATATATATATATATGTGTGTGTGTTTGTGTGATGTCGTATAGACCCTAAGTGTCGCCCATACCTTTTACATTTTTAATCTAACCTTTTTTACCATTTGCTTTTCAATCGATATTATACTTTTTACAACTTTAAAATTTATTGTTACAAAACAAATAAACACACGGTGCTGTATTATGTTAATTTGTGTTATTTTTCGTACTTATACACTGAACCAAATATATCTGTGATTTTAATAAAAATATAGATTAATTTAATAATATGGCTATTAATATGCGTCTAATAAAATGTTCGTTGATTTAGAAATAATATATTTGTTAATTAAACAGTAAAATAACAAAACGTATTATTGATTTAACAATATCTTTTATCAATATCTTGGGTAAAGTTGTCCAATTGAATATACATTTATTTTAAATAACAACTATTTTGTTAATTAAATTATAAATATTTTGTGTTCTTCTTCTTCGTAGAACAAACGTCCATTTGTTAATCGAAGTAGTCAATTTAAACAGAATATTTTTTCAATTTAATAACATATTTTACTATAATAATAAAATCTGTATTAATTTTACAAATTATTTTTATTAAATTATAGCTAATATACTTATTTTGTGAAACGTACAAAATGAATTTGTTATTGTAAACACATGTTTTTATTAATTGAACAATATATGCATTAAAATAATAAAAATTGTATTATTTCAACAAATATTCGTTCGTAAAAATTTGATTACTGCCTATTGTTAATTCTACCGATGATATTCGGTTCAGTGTAAGTGTGTTACATTTTAACCGTTGATTATTCGATTTTTTCGATTTTTAAAACAATTTAAAAAACAGTCGATTTTACTGTCGGATTAATCGCCAAGACGAATAATATTATTCGATTAATTGCCGACAAACGACACGACGTAAACAAATCGTCGAGTTCGACGACCGTAAGAGAACAATAATGAATGGTGGAAAAACTGTCCGTTTCATTACCTCGTCGCGCAACACGTCCAAGCTCCGGTAGTCGTCGGGCGTGAGCGATCCGTAATCTGTCGTGGAACCGCCGTTGGTGATGGACGCCGGCGATCCACCGGCTCCGACGCCATTCCACTTGCCGCTGGCATGCTGCGAGTCTTCCAGCAGACGGCACTTGTTCCGGAGTTCCGCTTCTGCTTGTGATAACTGTACGAAAAACGTGATACGATATATTATCGCGTATTTTTTGTGGAAGGGGGTGGGGGGTTGGTTTCCACCGCGTACAAGTCGTGCACGTTCAACAGTCAATGGCGTATTTTGAACTTTTTTTTTGTCCGGGGAGGATTAAAAATTATTGAACGCCTACCGACAAACCACCACGTTTATAATTGTGGTTGAAATCCGTGTCCAGTCGACAGACAAATAACCGCGAGAACGTCTGTACAGCGGGGACGGGGCCCGCGCGTTTCTACCATTTCGGTAAATATAAATCGATACTGTATACATGTATGATATATACATGTATTATATTACCCACGGTCGAAATATACCAGATTATTGCAATTTAGTCCACAAATCGTTATCAAATACAAATAAAATGGCGGCGTAAGAGTAAACTCGCATAAAACACGTCCACACGCTGCTCTATGTTAACATATATTGTACAATGTCCCCTTACGCTGCCCATTTTATCTCCTATATACGGGAAAAACCGTCAGAGTGGCCGTATGTCTGCAATAACCTAGTATATGTCAACCATGATATTACCACAGATAACATGAAAACAGATTGTGCATTCCCTATAGAACCAATGTAAAAAATTAATACGATGTTCTAATTGGATCGCCAAAATCAGTGTGACCACAGATATCAACGCAAAAATATTGGATTTAGTTAGGTAAAACTTAGTTCATATCACCACAGATAACATGAAATACAACATATTATATTGACATACACAAATAATGTACATATTATATGTAAGTAGTTAGTAGGTACAGTCTCTCAGACATGAGTTTGTTATTTAATTGAAAATTATTATCACAGATAAAATGTTATCTTTGTTGTTGTTTTGATCTGACGGTACATTGATAATATCGCATATCGATATCAGTGTTACCACATATTATATGACACATTAAATAATTTTGTTCCGTTGACATAGTCACACTGCTTTTGGCGAGCTCATTATCAGCACGAGATGGCCAGTTTTTTGTTTACCGCTGAGTGCACAATCTGTTTTCATGTTATCTATGATATTACCTACCTATGTAGTATTACGGATATCAATGATAATAATCACTGGGTCCGTCGAATTGAACAGCCGAATCATCAAAGCAGAAAGAGCATCGTTCTCCTTTACCAACCCTATAAAATAATATGGATGATGCGAGGTATGGCCATTAACAAACCGTGAGAAACAAAAACTGATGTCTTTTGAATACGAAATACTGCGAATCATCTGTGGGGCCCAGTATATATGACAACGACCTAGGACGCTGGCACAAAGAATCAAGTGGTTTTTTGGACATGTGATAAGAATATCACACTCAGAGTATCGAAAAGCGGCCGTCGAATGGAAACCCATAGGGAAGAGATCAGGAGGACGTCCAAAGAAGCGATGGATAGATGTGGAATAAAGCAGGACTTAGAGAAATTAGGCATACCAAATCGGGAAGAAAAAGTACAAAATCGAGAAGAGTGGAGAGCGGTGTCATGTCGGTGGCGGTAAAAAAACAAAAGAAGAAAAAAAAATTGTTACTGATATGGAATTTTGATAATGTCCTGTTTATTATGCATTTTGAATGTTTCGGGGTATATAATGAATTGGCACTTGTTTTTTTTTTCGAGTCGTTAACATTCTCTTCCCGATTATTATATTATATTATTTTAGAATTCCGTCACGTCGTCGGTTACGTACCTCCCTGATGTGCGATTGCAACCTGCCATTCTGGTCCGTCAATTCTCGGACCACCGCTCGTTTCTGTTTGTCTGCCTCGCGCAGCTGACGTTCCCTGCTATCGAGCACCGCTTGCAAATCCCGTAGATCAGCTTGTAGCTCGTGACACCGTTGCTCGCACTCGGCCCGGGCCTGAGCCAGCTGCCTGCGTAATCGATGTCGGTCTTGTTCTATTTCCTGTAAACAGCACGACATTTAAACAGGGCTGTTATTTTGTATAAACTCCATCCTCCTACCAGGAAATCTTTAGACACAAAACTAGATACAATAACAATAAATCATACTTTAAACGTTATAGGTACCGTGTAGGTATAATCCGCTGAACATGACAGATAATAACGAGAATACGGATATGGTAAATTTAAACTGTAAAGAATTTCATAATAGAAAATAAATCCAGAAATAAATCAACAAGTGTTAGCACTAAATAAGTTCTTTAAAGCTTTTAAATAATATTTATTGGCAATATATACCTATATATATATATATATTATATACATATAATATAGATATGAAAGTTTAGGTTTATTACTATTAAGGTACCTATAAACTGTACAGTAAAATCTAGCTAGAGTAGACCTAGTCTAGTTAGACTGTTCTACCTGTGTATGTACACTATAAAGAAATTTTGAGAAATTTGCTCTAGATAGTGTAGTGTCTGGAGAGCGCGTTAAGCTAATCTACCTAGATCAGTCTATGACCTGTGTACATTTGTACATGATATTTCTCTCGATAGCATTAAGAGCGTATCTATTTGATGACAATACTTCGTACGAAAAATGTCGGACCGAAAACGTTTTGCAGCTGCAGTTGTAGTGTACAGTTTGATTAAAAAAAAAAACGAAGAGGTTGTGGATATGAAATTGGATTTCAAAAAGACATGAAGAAGGAGTGCACACAATGTTACTGAAAGAAATTAGTATAGAAGATAAAATTTCGTATTAAAATTTCATACGAATGTTCAAAACTGATTACGATAATCTTTTGGAAAAAAAGATACTCACCTTCTTATAAACTTATACAAACAATGTCGAAAAAACAACTGTACACTGTACGGTGTATCATATGTTATCAATGTTTTTTTATCACTGTACTGGTAAATTGTTGATATTTGCCTACGCTCTATTTGTTCTCTATTTACCAAGCTATTTAACCTAACCTTACTAAGTAACCCCATTTTCGATACACACGTAAAATAAAGTGACCCGACTTGACGGCATCACGCTCTGTAGCGGTGGTAATGGTTACAACCGCACGCGGTGGTCAAGCCATAAACACACCATATTGTGGTTTTTTTTAAATCCTATTAATATCGGTCTGCAGCTAAATGATCAATATATGCACCTTGTTGACTGTCAAGGATATCGTGAAGACGGATTAAAAGTTAAAAATCGTTTATGTTCTCCGTTATGGAATTTCAAGGAAATAAAACTGCAGGGCACACTGGACGTCGATAAATAATTACTAATAAGCATTATAGCGAATACCATTTTAATTGTAGGCATGATGCACATATGTAGACTTATAAATCAGTCGTGGTTTAGATGTCGAATATATATATTTTTACGAACGCGTTCTTTTTATGCCTACCCTTGTACTTTGAGTTTCATAACGATGATTTAATAACGTAAATTTATATTTTACATCTAAGTAAAAATCATCTAATTTCCACCCAAAACTTCACCACGAATATTCAATTATTAGAAATTGATAAAAAAAAAAAAAAAAAAATATGTAAATATCGTTAGCAGTTATACAATTGTAGAAAAGACAGATCAGTAGGGGGTGTACGCGTTTCGCTCGTTGGGTCGTATACTGGCGATGGATAGGTACTTATATTGAATTTGAAAGCAAAGATTAAGTCATTTCTTTCGATAAAACGATTCTGAGCGAAGCTTCGGTGTATACAACACGAGTTATTACTATTAGCATTTATATGGTTAATAAAATAGTACGACGTCAATATATTTTATAGTGTTTTCCCCGAAATTCCAACATGTTTTTTTTTAATTTTATACAATTGAATATTTACTAAATACATATACGTCTTGCTATGCTAAATTTTTAATTTGCTTATACTGTTTTTAAAAATCATCGGCTTCCAACAAAACACAGTTTAGCTTCTCACCTTGGGAACAATAATACAATTTTGTTTCTACGTTATTTTAAAATTATACGGTATTTGAATTGCGTAAACATGTTTTTTTTTTTTTTTTTTATTAAATAAAAATCGTGATTTTACAACAATAAAAAATGGTACTGACACAATTCTATTTTTAAAATACGTATAAATATTTTAAACTTATTTTATTTTTCTTGAAATTTCATAAATATCACCTATACAAAATCCCTCGAAAATCGGTTGTGTGGCAACATCTTAATAATAATTTCCAACTAGGTAATAAAAAAACTGACGGTATATAGATACTAGGCCAAAGAACGCGGTTACTACCTGCAATTGGCGTTCCTTCAACACCGCCCTCGGGATAAATTACCATCACCAACTGCAAGGATATTCTATCGTAGTTTATTTTAATATTTTCTCAGTCTGCAACAAGGGTGGATATAGAGAGGGTAATGATGACCTTTTTTTTTTTTTTTTGCTTTTTTGCTTATAACTTATAAATTCTCCCTCCTCCCCCCCCCCCCGTTCAAGAACTCTGCATCCACTGGTCTGCAATATAGTTCTTTATACGGTCGTATAGTATTTTTTAAAATTGTCTGCGTTTTTTTTTTGTTATTAATATATCAAAAAAAAAAAATAAAAAATATTTTTTACAGCTTAAAACGTGCATATCCAAAACACTAATACGTGTATAAGCTTGTATATATTATATATTATACTATATAATAATGTAATTATAATATTGTATACTTACTTAGAAATTTTTGGACAAAATTATAATAATTAAAGCGTCACAATTACAATACCAGATGGATTAAATGGTTTGTAAATACCATGCTTTAAGTAGCATATTTTGCGAGTGACATTATTATCGGTCACGTTACCATTGATTATATAATATTATAATAATAGATAATCAATCATATTTTACCTAGCTATAGCTGTTTAACGCAAACTAAAGCGTATTCGTGTTGAATTATTTAATCCTAATTGCATTCTTTTGGGGCTCTTTGTGGTTTCAACTTTAATTGCCGAAATTCGGTTTATCGACGGTTCGGCACGACACTATACAAACAAACAACTATAGGTGCAGTACAAGGTTAGGTTAAATATTACGAGTCAATTTACATAACTAATACTGATATAAGTTCAATAAAATATCCTTTATCATCTTTGATGAAAGGATCTAACGTCCTCAAAATACTCCTATTTATATAATATACAGCGAGTAATAGGTACAATAACCATATTAGGTATTAGGAAGGAATAAACCAACACTACTTTTTAAATTCTATTCCCAAGTATTTAACTTCCTATATACGAGGGTAGACTGATAAGTAATGCCTCTTTACTCATAACATTTTTTTTTTATTTACGATAACGATTTGATTTCTTCGCCGTTCGATAGCAAATATTGTAAGCTTTATTTTGATATATTACTTATCGGCATAGTTTTCATCTAAATCGATACATTTTTTCCCAACGTTTAACAAGTTTTATAACGCCGTTAAAATAAGAGTTTTCAGCTGCTTGTGAAGTATACCGTCATTTTACTTTAATCTGAACTTTTTCATTAGAATCAATTTTGTAGACACCATTAAATTATTGTTTGAGTTTTGGAAACCAAAAAAAAAAACATGACAAGGGTCTATGCTCTAAAGTTAGACTGCATAGAAGATTCGGAATCACTTGAAACTCTAGTCATGCCACAATGTAGGCAATTTCAACGCAGAGATTTCAAGTGATTACACATCCTCCAGTGGTCTCGCACTCGAAAGAATAACTAGTAAATCTTGTTACATGTACATGAAACTTTTACTGAAATCTTTTGTTGGAAATATAATATAGTGCACTAAATACATATATGTATGTCATACATATTTTATATGTCTTATAATGTATTTATATAACAGCACAACTGGTCTTAAATTAACTAAAAAATTAAAATGTTAACCTATTGAACTTGGTCTAGATTTAAAAGACTGTCACAGCCACGTATACGATAATATTGCAAACATGATAGGAAAACATAAAGGAGTAGAATCTCGAATAATTTCTGAAAATTCAAAAGCTTTTTTTGTTCCATGTGATATTTGTAGTTCATAGCTTAAATTTACGTCCCTTGTAGATATGGCAACATCCATACCACGTGCAATGTTTTCTTTTGGTATTATTCAAAGAATATACACTATATTTTCCGGACCAATAGAAAGATGGGGTATATTACTTAAAAACAATACAAACTTAACATTAGAACCTATATCTACCACAAGATAGGAAAGCAGAAGTGAATCTGTTAAACCAATTCGTTTCCAATTGAATTAAATGTATAATGCTTTATTAGAAAAAATGATTCTACAAAAGATCCAAAAATAAATAGCAAATAAAGAATTTATTTATGAATTTTTTTCAAGTTTTGTTATTTGGTATGAACTTCTATTTTCAACAAATAAAGTCAATAAATACATTCAGAGTGAAAGTATAGAATTGAGTTATGATAGTTGAATTGATGAGAGGCCTGAAAACTTTAGAAATAAGTGATTTGAATTTTTAAAACAGATCGCAAAAGAATTATGTAAAGATAATTAAACATCGATTGAATTTAATGAAATTAGGAAGGTACTCTAAAAAAAAACGTCTTCATGAATACAAAGGGAATAACACCAGGTCTAAAGATGCAGAAAACAAAAATAATTTAGAATATTTTTATTATTGACCATGCTATTGTTTTGATTAATGAAAAATTTCATTAATTAGCTCACCATACAGTTAATTTTGATTTTTATATGATATACATAAGATTAAATCAGTCGATGATACAGAAACGAGGAATCATTGTATGGATTTACAGATATTACTAACAAATACGAATACTCAGGATATACACAAATGGTAATGATTTGTTTAATGAGTTAAAAATATTTTGTCAAACAATAAATGAGAAAAAACTTCTTTAAAATGACTCAATATTTTGAAAATGGCCGATAATTCATATCCCAACATTTCTATAACTTTAAGAATCATGCTTATAGTTATTAACTACTGCTAGTGTCGAAAGAAATTTTTTTAAATAAAAAATTATTGAAAATTAATTATAGAGTAAAATGGCTGAATAAAGACTTTACCCACCTCGAACTTATGTCAAATGAAAATGAAATTTGCGAAAATCTGAATTACGGCAATTTAATGATAAAATATTCAGAGACGAAGAGAAGAAAAATTAATTTTGTTTAGATTTTATTATTATATTTTATATTTATTTTCGATTGTATTATTTTTTTCATTTTAATATAACAATTTATTCATTTTTTTCAAAAGTTGATTTCTCTCTTTTTTGCTTATTTACGTTTTCAAGGAAATATTTCATTATTACGGGTCAGAAGGGTCTTACAATAACAATAATAATAAGGGCCTCGCAAATCCTAAGAGCAGTCCTGTCCATAAAGACCATATTTGGGCCCGTGTGATTTTTTTTTTGAAAATTCAAAAAATATCTTAAAGGTACGAACTTTCACTCTGATGAAAAAGTTCAGAATGAAGTGAAAAGACGGTATACTGCGCTAGCGTAAAACTTGTTAAACGTCAGGAAATAATGTGTCGATCTATAGATGGCAGCTATGCTGATATTATACATTGAAATAAAGCTTTAAATACCACTTTCGATATCGAATGGCGAAGGAATCAAATCGTTATCGTAAGTGGAAAATAAGTTACGAGTAAAGAGGCATTTTACTTATCATCAGCCCACGCATATTATATTTTCCTTATGTTAAAACCCATCCTAATATAGTATAACGTTATTATAACCTATCCAGTTCATCTGCGCCCTCGGTGACGTCACACGTTTAACCAGATCAGAGGCTCAAAAAAATCAATTGAATAATGTGTGATATCAGCTACAATGTGCAACTTTTATATTATCGTGGATATTATTGGGTAATCAGTATTTTGCCGCAAGTATTCCATAGAGATAACCTCAAAAAAAAAAAAGTTTGTAGGCAACATATCTGTAGTGCTTCTGCAATTTTAATAGCCCCTACAAATTTAAAAACGTAACGGTCGCCAAGGACGCAGATGAACTGGACGGGTTATTACCAAAGTTATTACCTATTCTTTCTTTTCGGTTATCACTATATGTTAAGTCTCATTTACACGATGATAGTAAACGTGATAGTCATACTATCGCCAAGTAGACGGCATGATAGTCACTATCGCACTATCCTGACAGTACTTTCACACTATCACGTAGGACGTAGTTGGTAGTACTCTCGGGACAGTAAATTCAACAATCACGTCTACTATCGCATTATGTATAGGTACTATCACATCAATACCTGCAATAAGCCGTGCCGGGGTGCGTTCGAAAACTCAACTCTAGTTAGCTCGAGTCAACTATAGTAGATTTCGCGTCGAACCGTTCGAAAACCTAGTGTTGTTCACTAGAATTAACTGTTGTTACCCAAAAGAAATCGTTAGGTTCTTTTAACTCTACTGATAATTATTCTTATCATATACAGATAACAAGTAATTTGTATTTATATTCCCGTCCATGACGAAAGATAATATATTTCGTCATGCACTCGCCTATATAACCAACATTTTGTTAATTGTTTTAACTTTTTCATGCATTTTAAATTTTCAGTCTTTCTCATCGTGCAAGTAACAGTAGAGTTCAAAAACCAAGAACATAAAGTTTTCATTCCTAACGAGTTATGTAATTATCTAAAATCAGGTGAAATAACAATGATATTTATTGAAATCTCTCCATTAAACTAGAAAATAAATCGGACCAAGACCTATATAACTTTATAATTTGTAAAAATTTGTACTCGTATTTTATTAGACCAAGTACAGTTCTTATCATTGTTCGAATATCAATTTATTGTCGTGACGACAATTTATTCTGTGATTAAATCCTATTCTATTCTTATATGCGCTTTACCCAACTCGCCACTATCTACTCTACACCACTCTACTACAACTCCGAATATTCAAACGCGTCCCTGTGTATAGACATCGCACTGATAGATAATATAAACAAGTGGATTATTTGAAAACGTTTCGATTCGGGAGCCCTCCTCCCGGCTGCCCCGGCGACGTGTCGTCTAAAACAACTCGCTGTGTTCTGAGCGTCTAAACGATCGATACGGCCTTTTATATAACATCCACTCTGTATAGCCGTCTCGAACGAACAACATTCAAATAATATTGCGTGTACTTTTGGCGAAGGACAACGGCGATTGCGTCTGTATCGCACTTTTTCTGCAACCCTGTGCTCACTCCCCACCGCCACCGGCTCCAACCACTTGTATGCGTTTGACTCTCGAACACGATTCGACCGCATCTGTAATCGCGTAACGTAACATAGACCTCCCCGTCACGAGACCTTGGTCGGGCTACGTATTGCGGGCGGTTCATATTATTTATCATACGCGAACTGTGTCGTCGGTGTCGCTCTGATTCGCAACGATCACGCGTCAAGACGAAGATAAAACCGACCGAAAAAAATAAATAAAAATAAAAAACGAAAAAAATAAAAAAAACACGTAACGTCGACAGTGTAACAACAATAGATCTCGTGCCGGCGATTTGGTCCGGGAGGCCTGGTCGGGGGAGGCTATGCGCGCTTTCACTCGACTGCGTATAAGCCGCGCCGTCGTCGTCCGCCGCGGTAGCAGCGGCCCTCCGCCGAAACAGTGAGAGCGTGACGACGTGCAATATATACATCGTATCTAACCTAACGCAGTGGCTGGCCTCGGTTGTGGCGACGGCCGCGGCAGCTGCTCGCGCGAATTATAAAATATAATAATAATAATAATAATAATAATAATAATGATAATGATAATAATAATGATAAAAATATGTCGGTGTTATGGAATCGGATAGCGAAAAAAATATACACTGAACCAAAAATATATCATTGGTAGAATTAACAATAATCAAATTTTAACAAACGAACATTAATTGTTGAAATAATACAATTTTTATTATTTTAACGTATATATAACGTTAAATTAATAAAAAATGCGTTTACAATAACAAATTCATTTTGTAAATTTCACAGAGTATATCGGTATAGAAGTCATAATTTAATAAAAATAACTTGTGAAATTAATACAGATGTTATTATTATAATAAAATATGTTGTTAAATTGAAAAAATATTCTGTTTAAATTGACTATTTTGATTGACAAATGGGCGTTTGTTCTACGAAGAAGAAGAAAGAAAGAAACACGAAATATTTGTCAATTCAAAGGAATTTGTATTCAATTGGACAATTTTACCTGAGACATTGATAAAAGATATCGTTAAATCAATAATACCCTTTGTTATTTTACTATTAAATTAACAAACATTTTATTGAAAGTATATTAACAACCATATCATTAAATTAATCTATATTTTTATTGAAATCACAGATATATTTGGTTGAGTGTAGTCTATATACGGATAAAGATAAAGAAAATAAATTAATTTGTATCTAGACACTGTATATAATATCGTACATCTCGGATAAATTCAAATTTAACGTTGAAAAATGTCACTCGATTACAGTGGACTTTAACCAATTTCGGTGGCGAAACGGTCGACACTTTCGCAATTCAAATGTTGCAGAGTGTACAAAAAAGAAAAATGTCATCGTTTAAAAGACGAACGCTTTTTCAATACGTTTTATTGGAATTGGGTTTTCAAAATAGCGTTTTATTTTTATACATTTTCTGCAATTGAATATTTTGATACTTTTTACTATGCTACATTTTTGTTTAATACGATTTTTAAAAATCGGCTTCCAATAAAACATTATAGTTTAGCTTCGCGTCTTTCAAACGGCGGTATGGTTTCGTTTGTACGAAAGTTTCTTTTTTTTTTTTTTATGAATTACGCAATTGTTATTTTTTTTCTTTTTAATAAATAACCGTTATTGTGTAATCACGATATGAAACAATGAAAAAAAAAAATGGTACTGACACAGGTCTATTTATAGATTACTTTAAAAATATATACCTATAGGTATATAAATATTTTTAATTCGTTTCATTTTCATTTTTCTTCAAATTTCATAAAAAAAACTACCCAACAAAACCCCTTGAAAATCGGACGTATAAAAAAGTTAACGGTTTGATGATTTTTTTACTTAAATATCATAATATTCAACATTATTAAAAAACGGATTAGTACACATACCTACATAATAATATAAATTAAATACTATTTTCTCAACAATGTTTAGATATAGAGGACGATATACGTGTTTTAACGACATTAAAACACGTTCTCGCTTTCTAAGTACAATTTTTCTCCTAGTTATCATAGGTTCAAAATTTAAACAGAATATGATAGATGAGATTTAACATGGATAAACATAATGTTTATAAATGAAATGAAAAACAAATGAATTTGAAAAACAAATGAGTTCATTTTGATAAATCAATTTCTTCAAATTTGGAAATTGGATGTTCAATTTTAAAATCAGAAATTTTAGATGTTTTAATGTATCGTTTTCGAACAAAAACTTTAATTTAAGGTCTCATATTTTATTTAGTGTAATTATTTCTCTTTTATGATAATTTTTGATCGAATTGCGATCAAAAAGTAACAGTAATTTTTGAACAAATGTCGTGATTACACAACAATAAAAATCGATACAGATATGAGACTATTTTTAAAATGTATTTGAACGTTTTTTAATTGTTAAAATTTCATTGGTCAAATAACCAATTCAAAATTACTCTTAAAAATGAATAGTTTAAATTTTAATCACTAATAGCCATTAGATTGACTCATACGTATACGCTCATAAGCTATAATCGATTCATATAACATGTTATCATTATGTACCAATCTGATATTGTATAATTTAATTCTATTATGATATTATGTCGACTGTTAAGTTTCTGATTTTTATGGAAATTTCGTTTTATCTATACCTAAACGACATATTTTGGACTTTTCAAACATTCACTATCGTTTTTTTTTTCTTGCATAATACATACTGAACCAATATCATTGGTAGAATTAACAATATGCAATAATTAAATTTTAACAAACGAATATTTGTTGAAATAATACAAATTTTTATTATTTTAATGTATATATTGTTAAATTAATAAAAAATGTGTTTACGATGACAAATTAATTTTGTAAATTTCACAAAATATACGAGTTATAATTTAATAAAAATAATTTGTAAAATTAATACAGATTTATTATTATAATAAAATATGTCATGTAAATTGAAAAAATATTCTGTTTAAATTGACTATTTTGATTAACAAATGGGCGTTTGTTCTACGAAGAAAAAAGATAGAAATATGAACACAAAATATTTATAATTGAATTAACGAAATATTTTGTTAATTCGAATAAATGACGTACATTTCGCTGCCCCCCCTCCTTTTCGAATTTTGGGTTTCTGACAGTGTACATTTTTAGTTTGTAATTTGTTTGATAGTTTTCAGAATTTGTTTAACACTCCTACTCCCACTAGATTGAAAAAACCTATGGGTTGATATCCCATTAATAATAAGATACAAAACGATGACTTATGAATTGCGAGGTGCCATCAGCTTAGAAATGGGAAAACAACATTTAAGAAATGCAGTTGGTCATTATACAGCATATGTAAAGCGAGGAAACAAAAACTGGGAACTACACGATGACCTTAAAAAAAAAGTAATTCCTATTAAGGAATCAACTATGGTTCCATGTGGGGGTAGGAGTGTCAAAGAAATTCTGAAAACTATCAAACAAATTCAAACAAATTACAAACTAAAAATGTACACTGTCAGAAACTCAAAATTCGAAAAGGGGGGGGGCCAGCGAAATGTACGTTAATAAATGTGTGTTCAATTGGACAATTTTACGCCCAAGACATTGATAAAAGATATCGGTACCTATATAATCAATAGGTACCTAATTTTGCGTTTTGTTATTTTACTATGAAATCAACAGATATTGTATTTCTAAATCAACAAACATTTTATTGGACGTATATTAACGACGATAATATTAAATTACTCTATATTTTTTTTTATCGAAATCACAGATATATTTGGCTCAGTGCAGTGTATGTTATACCTAATAATAATTATTCGATTATATTTCTATCCGGATTAGGATAAATGTACACCCGAAGCAGATACGTATATATTTGACGTTAACACGACGCCGAATTCATATATTATTGTGCTGTATGGAATATTATATAGTTATTATGGAGAATTGTCGCGTTGTTTTAAGACAACGGCAGCAGCATTTATACGGGAACGCGATCGAGTTAATCGTTTTATTCACGGGCGCGTGTCGCCGTCCGTACGCCATTATAGACATGTGTATACCTATTGCTCTATGATAATATTATACTGTACGAAAAATAAAAAGTGGCAGTCGTCATACCGATTTTACCGTATTGCAACGTCGGAGAAACACTATATTATATATCCAATACATATTACGACGTGTGCGCTATTAAAACGTATATAATATATTTATATTCGATCATATAAATAATGAAATTCCGCCGGTCGACGGGGAAATTCCGCTGGTAAATCGGAAATATAGGTTGATTTAATAATGTCGTTGTTAATATAGGTACGTCCAATAAAATGTTTGTCGATTTAGAAATAAATGATATTTGTTAATTTAACAGTGAAACAACAAAACGTATTATTGATTTAACGATATCGTTTATCAACGTCTTGGGTAAAATTGTCCCATCGAATACAAAATACGTATTCGAATTAACAAATATTTCGTTAATTCAATTAGGTACCTATAAATATTTTGTGTTCATTTCTTTCTTCGTCTTCGTAGAACAAACGCCCATTTGTTAATCAAAATGGTCAATTTAAACAGAATATATTTTCAATTTACATAACGTATTTTATTATAATGATGAAATCTGCATTCATTTTACAAATTATTTTTATTAAATTATAACTTATATACTTACTTATTTTGGGAAATGTACAAAATGAATTTATTATTGTTGGTAAACATATTTTTTTATTAATTTAACAATATTATATAGGTACGTTAAAATAATTAAAATTTCATTATTTCAACGAATATTCGTTTGTTAAAATTTGATTATCGCATATTGTTAATTCTACCAATGACATTTGGTTCAGCGTATACCATACCATTATTGTAGTTATTATAATGTACCATATTATTATATCGTACCGTCAGTACAGATAGTGAATAGTGACTGGAAAATCTTTGATTTTTAATAAAGCCTCATTTATACGATGATAGTAAACGTGATAGTTGCTGCCATGATAGTAACTATCACAGATCAAGGGTGCTAAGCAAAAATTCAACAAATCTATTTTTGTTTTCGATGGTGGTTTCCGATAAAGAAAAATATGACCCGTAACTCTATGCAGGAACGAGACAATTCTGACCAGCCGTTTCAAAATTATAATGCGTTCTAAGTTGTCTTGTTCCAAAACTCAAAAGTGTTGTGCAAAGACGATACAACTCCGGAGTTGTTCTTGCACGGAAATTGTTGACGACATATATATAATATAATATTATCACGGATTTTTCATAATAAATAAATATCGATTATTTAAAACCCTTAGATACTTATAAAAATATGAGGTATGTGTATGAAAAATTTGGAAAAAAGTGAAAATTTATGAAAAGAATGTGGAAGTTAATTTTTAAAAAATATTGTATTACCCTTACATTTTAATTTGTCATTTTCTTATGTTTGAAGAATGATGCGTTTTATCATATTTCAATAAATAAAACACAATTGGAACAATTGTTATTAAAATATAGAAGTTTACAAAAAAAGAAACCAGACAACTACAAATACTAAATATTGGATTATTTTAAGCTCCGATTTCGTAGAAATTATAAAAATCAAATTAACGACAATTGAAACTTTTTCATCATAATTGCATGTGCCCAAATGATTTTCAACATTGGTTTTATCATATAAATACCTAATTTTTAAAACGTTTTTTTCATTTCCTGAAAAATTCGAAAAGGTGGATTTGCCGAGTTTTTGCATTTTTGCAGTTTTTATCACGATAGAACTTTCGCAAGAGTGGCTATCATCGTTTAAATGAGGCTTAACGCGCATATATTTTCTAGCGGTAAAAACGACGCGCTCGCTTATTTTGTCGCGTCAATAAAATCGGATCGGTCAAACTATAACATTTAGTACATACCAATGGCAGGGCCTGCAGGCCGAGAGGCCACAGTAAACGCTCCCGAGTCCCGAGTCCTGTGGCATTTATACGCTCCTTCTCGCAAAATATTTCTACCCGGAAAACCGCTTTGAAACCCATCAAAACTAGAGAAATCGCTGTACAAGAAAGGAAAATAAACGAAAGACGACAAGTCATTCACGCGAGTTATCCGTGAAAACCGTTGAAATTGCGCGCTTTTCCTATACTGCTGCGTCTCTGCAGGCACATGCGTCACTTTGCCAGCCCTCGATCCCTATTTATTGCGAAAAAAAATTACTTTAAAACTCAATTTACTGAAAACGTACATTTTTGAGTTACTACCGCCGATATACGATTTACGATAAATATTAATCGATTGATTTATTATTATTATTAATCTCGTTACTGTATACCTCGAGCTTGTCGCCATACTCTTCAGCCAACCGCTCGTTCATCAGAGACAGCTCATCGTTTTTGGACAACAGTGCCTTGCCGAGGCGGGCGGCCAGCACGAGGTCCTTGTTCTTTTGCCGGAGCTCGGCGGCTATGTCGGCCACTCCGCCGGCGTCCGCCGCGAACGACGACGACCGCTCCGGCGCACCGTCGTCGGTCAAATGCCTGTCCAGCAGGTCCAAGTCGTCCAAGTCGACCAGCCGCTGCTGCAAGTCTTTCAGGCGCGTGACGGCCACGGGCGGCGGCGAATCGACGTCGACGACGCCGCGGCCACCGAACTCGTCGCCGTCGTCCTCGTCCGACGACGACGGCGGCGGTGACGACGTGCTGCTGCTAGCCGAGCTCCGAGAAGCGTTCGGGTCGCGGTCACCGTGCCGCCGCCGTCGCCGCCGGAGACCCGACGCGGTCGTCGGCGCAGCCGCCAGCGGAACACCGCTGGACGCGGGTTCGCCGCCACCGCCGACGCAACGGTTGTCGACCGTCGAAGATGTCGTAGTGACTGCTGTTGCTGCTGCTGCTGCTGCTGCTGCTGCCGTCGCCGCCGCCGGTGCGGGGGCCGCCTGTACGGCCGCAGCCATAACAACGAAGTGTCAGTCGATCAGCCGAAATCGTTTTTCACGCGACGAGAAGACGGCGATGCGGTGCGGGTGTGCATCGGGTGGTCGTTACCGCCCGTGCCAGATGCACTGCGGACACGCGATCGCGTCTATGTAATATACGCGGACCGGGGGAAATAATGAAATGTTTCGTCGAGAACTGTATTCCTATTTTTATTTATTTTTTTCCCCACCCTATACGACGTTTCATGAAATATACACACAGTATACGGTACGGGAACGCGGACTCCAAGACACGTTCGAAACTGCGACACTGCACACGGGTAAACGTAACGGGCGCGCGCGCGCGCGAGCTGCACTGGCACTCAAAACTCAACGGAACGCGCACACCGCCCGGACGCGGTTGTTATACGAGACTCGTGACTACTTGTGCGGCGTCGTTGGTATTGTCGTTATTGTTATCGTTGCACAGTCACCGTCGGCCGCGCGTGACGCTTGCTGCTACACCGGTAGGTACACGGGCACGCCGGAGAAAGAAAACCTCGGCGGCGGGCCGGCCGCGCGGCCTCGACTCCACTCCTTCCAGCGCGGCGACGGACGTCACCGTTCGGCGGACCGTGACGGCGGCGGCCACTGTCGCGCCTCCGTCAACCTTCGCCGCCACCGCCACCGCCACCGCCACCACCATCACCCCTCTCCCCCGGCGCACGCCGATTGCCGACACACAACAGCGACGCCTACATAACGTAACGCAGTCGTCATTTTTTTCTCTTTTTCTTTACCTTTTCTTTTGCACACACATTATATTTATCATTATCATTATTATTACCATTGTTATTTATATTATTATATACAATGTTTTGTTATTGTTGCGTATATATATTATAGTACACTACAATCAAATATCATTGGTAGAATTAACGATATAAACGAATATTCGTGTTGAAATAATACAATTTTTATTATTTCAATGTGCATAATTTGTTGTTAAATCAATGAAAAACAAAAAAAAAAATTCAATTTGTAAATTTCACAAAATATACCATATGAGTATATATTACATAAGAATAATTTGTAAAATTAATACAGTTTTTTTTTTTTTTTTTGTTAAAATATGTTGTTAAATTGAACATTTTGATATTTTGATTAACGAACGGACGTTTGTCCTACGAAGAAGAAGAAAGAAGGAAACACAAAATATTTGTTAATTCAAATAAATTTGCCATTCAATTGAACGATTTTACCCAAGACGTTGATAAAACATTCGGCTAAAGAGCTTGTAATAAACTCGATAATTTTGATAATGAGTCTAAACTTCGGTATTTATGTTTAAATTTTAAGTAATACATTTTTCACATATAAATGTTTTTTTTTCATATTTAAAAGTATTGTTAATTTCATTATACTAAAGGTTTTTATATTATTTCAATATTTTTATTCTATATTTATTAGCTATGATATTATTTATATTCTTAAGTTAAATTTATACTATAAGTAACTCTATGTACACTCTAGCTTTTGCTCGTTTGGGCGTCAAATAAATAAATAAAATATACAAAAAATAAATCAGTTTTGTTATTTTACCGTTAAAGATATTTCCTGTGAAATTCTCTTACGCATCGATATGCCGCACCTCATTTTCACCTCACATTGATACGTATGAGAAATTTGCAGAAAATATGATATAATTTTTTTCGTTGATGTGTCTAACATACCCGATTAATTAACATGGTTTTTAAATAAAAATAAAAAAACTTTTTACATTAATTCTTAAAATATTGCAATACATATATATATATATATTTCATGATAATTAATAAAAAAAACTTCCTGAAAATGTCTCATATTCGAATCGATATATGTCACGTCACTTTTTTCGTCATGGCCGTCCCGAGAGGTAAGGGGAGATGTCTCCTCACCCTTCCCAACTCTAGAAAGCCGTCGGCAAAACAAAAAATTGATAACTTTTTTTTTTTAAGCTTAGTCGCGTTTTGAACGAAGCATTTCGGAAATTAGTCGGCAAATTATACAGCAATGATGTATTTTTTTGAAATTTTAAGTCGGCAAACTATAAATTATACAGTATTAAGTCGACAAAATAGAAAAAAAATTGATGACCTATTTTTTGGCTTATTTTAAATTTTGAAAAGAAGTATTATATTATTTTTTCACAATTCACCTTCCCTCCCACCATAAATATTTCTTCGAGACGACCCTGCAGGACTGCAACACTGCTATCAAAATGTTCGAAAATTAGCGAAAATGAGGGAAAATAATGTGACACAACGATTTGTATGAAAATTTCGCGGAAAACATCATCGTGTATTTATCTCAATTTATCTCAATATGCTATGAATAATAATTTAAAAACAAAGGCTTAAAAGGAATACAATTATTTTCAAAACACCCGTCATTGTATCACCCCACCGGGTATGTGTTTAAATTTTCGGTATTTATTTTAGAAACACCCTGTACATATATATAGTATGTTAATTGATCACACTGCACACATAACGGTATGCATGTCGTATACACGCAGGCGACAGGCGTAGTGGGCAGTAATGTAACGTGTAGGTACCTGGTACATAATATACCTAGGTATAGGTATATACTATGATATATTATGGTATACCTGTAATATATTCATACCTATATATTTTTATATATATATTTATATATTTATTGTAATATATAATGTATACGCAATGCGTGTATAGTCGCAGAACTGAGAAAAATCACTAAAAATTTGATTTTCAATACCTAAAAAAAGATTTTCCAATATCAAACCGGTGGCATCATTTAGAGGGAGAGGGAGGTGCAAAGAGAACATTTTTCCCCAGTCTAATGTTTAAAGGCTTACACCATGTACCGATTGTTGGGAATATTACACTGAACCAAATATCATTGGTAGAATTAACAATATGCAATCATCAAAATTTAACAAACGAATATTTGTTGAAATAACACAATTTTTATTATTTCAACGTATATAGTGTTGAATTATTAAAAAAATTTGTTCACAATAACAAATTCATTTTGTAAATTTCACAAAATATATAATTAATAATTTAATAGAAATAATTTGTAAAATTAATACAGATTTTATTGTTATAATAAAATATGTTATGTAAATTGAAAAAATATTATGTTTAAATTGACTATTTCGATTGACAAATGGGCATTTGTTCTACGAAGAAGAGAATAGAAAGGAAGAAATGAACACAAAATATTTATAATTGAATTGACGAAATATTTGTGAATTCAAATAAATTTGTATTCAGTTGGACAATTTTATGCAAGACATTGATAAAAGATATTGTTAAATCAATAATACGTTTTGATATTTTACTGTTAAATTAACAAATATTTTATTTCTAAATCAACAAACATTTCATTGGACGTATATTAACAACCATATTATTAAATTAATCTATATTTTTATCCAAATCACAGATGTATTTGGGTCAGTGTTATGTCGGTCAGTATGCAAACTAGTCTGATTTTGTTGGCAAAATACAGAAAAAAATATTGTGTCTAGTTTAAAGGAATAAAATTATTAAATTGTTATTAATATTTTTTTTTGCCCACCTACACGTCTAAATTATCCCGTATCCACTATAATACCTACTATAATATAGCATAAAATGTTTTTTTAATTCTGAGCGAAACAAGCAATATATTGGTTTCACAATTATGTGTTTTTTTGTAATTACTTATTTGTTCATTTTTTAATTTGTTCATGTCCGTACCCAAAAATTTTATAAGATAAAATCCTTCAATTTGCTAATTACATGCAGCGCCGTTTTCGGTAGCAAACTGCAAAACAACCAAAAGATTAATATAAAAGATAAAAGCACGATTTTGTTATAATAGATATTCCATTTTATGGGTTTTATTGTTGTAATTCTGTAAATAACGGTTCTAAAATCTTCACATTTTCACATAGTAGGTATACATATTATATACAATATGAATGTAAACAAATTTTTGAAATTTTTTCCTAATTTTGGGCTAATTTTAAACATTGAAGTTTTTTGGCCATAAAAAAGTTAATTTTAAGTTTTAAGGCTTGAAAATTTGTGAAATTTTTGGTTTACACTTTAGAACTAAATACACAAAATGGCTTCGAAATTTTAGTATATCTGAATAAGTTGTCAAAAATGTACCTATAGTTACAATCGTTTTAAATTTTAAAAATAAGAAATATTTTTTGCAGGTACCTACCTAAATAATTATTGTTAGGTAGTTAAAATATGTATTGATCAATTTTGACACCAGATTTAGAAAAGCATTAAGTAATTTTGTCATACATTTTGGATTTATTTTAGAACTTTACATTTAAGACCATGCTTTATGTATCAAAGTTATTTATAAAAAATCTGGTCAAGTGGGGTTGGAAATACATTACTCGTTGGGTCTTATAATATATGTAATATAATAAAATACATACTCTGTAAAAATTTTTAATTTATAGACTTATTATTTTCCAAATTACGAAGAAATAACCTGTTTCTGGGTAAATCTAGTAAATTTATGGGTATATAGAAAATATACGCGTTTACCAAAAATGAGAAAAGTCGAAAATTTGAAATATAACTTTATCAAAATACGGTTTTCAAAATTAAAAGTCCCATATTTTGTATTATGCAGATTTGTACATTTTAGATTTTTATAGGTACCCTTTTAGTTTTTTCCATAAAAATAACTAAAATTGTAAGACCATTAACTCTCTTGCTTCACTTAGAATCGAAAACTACCTATCCAAATCTGGTATCAAAAAGAGAGGTTACTATTTTAAATAAAGCAAGGTGTGTAATGCATTGTGTAGGTACCGAAAGTATTGAAAATTTAAAAATGTCTCAAAATATGCATGTTCTTCAATGTTCTTCAATATTTCCTAACTCGCCCTAAAACTTCCATTTTTAAATCTAAAGTTAAAGATGTAAATAAAAAAAAGTAGACATAACGTCTAGACAACGTTTCTTTAGTTTTTTTTTAAAGTAAAAACTTTTGGAATTATGCTTTCAACAGTCAAAAACATCTTAAAAATATTTAAAGAAAACACATATTGAAATTTTAAATTTACACCAGTTCAACTTGAAATTTAAATACAAGTTAAGGGCTAAAATGATTGTCGATTGAACTTTCACTAAATAGCAGTATATATTATATTGCAGGTGACATGCAAAGAAGACTGAATAGAAACTTAAATTCAAACTAAACTGTGGTTAAACTATGGGTTAATACTTTTAAGAATGACTTAAATAAAAAAAATTATAAATTATTTGTGTTATCATTATTAATTACTTTACATTATAAAGTATTAAAAGTATATTTGTTATATTTTTGTCATACTTTTGAAGCACCTTGCTCTTTCGACTTTCAATAGGATACTGTGGTAAATGTATTGAATTTGATAGTACCTAATGATAAATCATTTCTTTTTGATAAAACAATTCTAAACAAAGCTTTGTGTAATAGGTAGGTATTATTTTTTAATATACAACAGTTTATAGTTATTTTTAAATATTTTTCTTTTAAGAAAACTACTAAATAAATCGAAAATTTACCTTTATAAAATATCAACTACAATGAATTTGTAATAAAAAAAAGTTTATTGGTATTAGATATATATATATATATGTATAATATATATATTTAAAACTATTCAAATTTCAAAATTGTATATAAATTTTAAATTACTAAAAAGTTATAAAAAAAATTTTTGAATTTTTACCTCAATATATGAAAATATACCTCAAATAATTATATAGATAGCAATTTTATTATTATATGTATACTAAATATTTTGTCAATTTTAGGTTTTTGATATTATAACTTTTACATTTTTAAATTTATAACAATTTTCAGTAATTTTTGATAGTTTTGTTTTACGCTAAAGAAAGCTACTGCAGGAAATATCGAAAAATGAACTCTTTATAAAGTAGAAACTAGAATGAATAATCTATCAAAAAGCGCTTTACTTGAAAACTCTTACTCAATTCCTTTTATCCAAAACCATGTATACATATTTCAAAAATATAACACAGCTTATATCACTTTCAAATTTTAATCGCATATTTGTTTACCTCATAGACCATATACATAATATCTAAATATTATAATGTATAAAAAATCCGGCCAGTAGGTGTTGAATTGTGAAAGTACTTCTTTCATTGAGTGTCGTACTGGTAGTGCATACATATTGAATTTGCAAGCAATGATAAATGATTTCTTTCTATAAAACGATTTTGAGCTTAGGTTCGGTGTAATAATTTAAAATAGACAACCGTGATGTATTTATTATTTTGTTATTTCCCCTACATTTATTAAATATTTTCGTTATAAAAGGAAGTTTTATTTTGTATTTTACGCTTAAGGAAACAACTAGAAAAATCGAATACTCTTAAACGTGCTAACTAGAACTAATTTGCTATCAAATGAGCTCTTTGTTTCAATACTCCTACCCGAAAAAGTGTATAGGTACATCCAAATATAAAAAAATATAGGTAAAATGCATCATTGTAAAACTAATAGATTCTTCA
Organism: Pemphigus obesinymphae; assembly: GCA_025469235.1. Classification (NCBI taxonomy): domain Eukaryota; kingdom Metazoa; phylum Arthropoda; class Insecta; order Hemiptera; family Aphididae; genus Pemphigus; species Pemphigus obesinymphae. The sequence goes on from JAIPRL010000412.1 coordinate 58,781, forward strand.
TTCCACTCAATATCTAAAACAATAATATATACCTATATATAAATCGGTAACTTTATTCATTATCATGAATAATCATAATAATATCATATATCATCGGTAAGTTTATTCATTATTTTCCAGATTATAACATATTTTCAATAATATCCGTAGTAGGCATTCCTTTACACTTAAGAAAACTACTTGAAAAATCAAAAAATGATCTGTTTAAAATAGATACCAGCTAGAATTCATTTTCTAACAGAAAGATATTTGCTCCAAAACTCCTTTTACCCGAAAAATTGTATACATATCGCATAAAAAAAAGAAGATAAAATACGTTTAATCACAACCCGGGTTATATAATAATTATTATTTACAATAATATATTGTCCGTTTACTCGGTATTATACATTTCGAAGACAAATAGACTAATATATTGTGCTGTAACAATATACGGATAAGTCGTGCACTTAGTTGTATACGTTATATAATACATATATTAGGTATAATATTATATATATGGGAAATCTCAAAATCATATAACATTTTCTAGGTTGAAATAGTATTAGATGTGCAAGTACATATCTGATTGACATCGCAGATTTTTTGTTTTGTAATTAACTTATTAGTAGGTGCCAAGATAATACCAAATTAAAAACAAATTAAATAAAGATAAAATCATAATATTGAACATTTCATAATGGCATTATTATTTTAAGGTAAAGAAAAAAATACAAAATTTAAAAAAAAAAAAAATAGAAAGTTGGTAAGTACTTTATTAACGTTTTTATATAAGTTTAAGAATTCGACATAACTATTAACTATATATATATATATCTATTGCGGTTTTTATTTTTTAAAAATACAAATAAATCCCAATGAAAAATATTGAAGAAAAATTAAATGTGTATAGGTAGTACATAATTACTATATAGGTAGTCGTATAGTCGTAGGTGTAGGTTTTGGTTAAACGATTTTGGCAGGTCATGCAAATAAGTTCCTGCCCACCACAAATTAAATTTTTTTAAATAATAACACAATATAGCCAATATATTATGATGTATACACCGGATAGAGGAGATATTTTTATTATTCATAGTCCAGAGATAATAATTAGGTACTTGTGTTTAAAAAAAAAAAAAAAAACTTATAACTAAGTTTATAATTTATAACGTAAGTATTTATAAATAGGCAATTTAAATAATTAGGATAGCAATTTGACCAAAGAAATAAAATCGAAATAATCATCGTAAAAAAATGTTTGGCCTTAAAAATCAGGAAAAATTAGTAGGTAGGTATTTTTTTAATAAAAAATATTTATTTATTTTTATTTTTTAGTGTTTTTCGTCGTTATTCCTATAATAATTCTTATCAGGTTTGCATAATATTATATATTATATAATGTACCTACTTAGAGTAGATTTTTTTTTTAAATCCTTAAAATTAATAAAAAAAAAAAACATAACCAAAATATTGGCTTTCATGATTTTAAATTAATACAATCATTTTCGGGCTGAAAACCAGATTTATATGTCAAAATGTTTTAAAACAAAATGTAGACGGGTACCGAAAGGATTCAAATGGTTCAATGTTGGATAATGTTCTAAAATGCATTTTTTAGTGTATTTTCTCTCGTGGTTATTCCAATGAATATTTATTATGTCAATCCAAAATTTTGAAATAAAATTTAACCGAAAAATCATTGATGTACGTTTATAATAACCTCTAATGGGGGGGGGATTGATACGCGTATAAATTTGAACGCCTATTTTTCATAACATAAAATTTAATTTCTCGATTTTTGAAGACATTTACACAAAGCACCTTTTTTGAAATTGGAATAATGGTGGCCATTGGTAGAGCATAATATTTTAACATTTTCTCCGGGCGTTTAAAAATTCTAGTTCCGCCTCTGTAATATTATAGCCCATGATGTCATATTATTTCAATACATGACATATACGGCATACCAACATTATGAAACGTATAATAATATATTAAACACGTTCGTGGTCATAACAAATCACGAGACATATTGTGTGTACTATCATTAAAACGAATTATTGTTTAAAAGGTACGTGTATAAGTATTATAAATCCATTGTAAATACTTGAGGAAAAAAAGGTATTTTATGAATGAAATTAACGAATTCCTAAAACGTATTTGAATACAATTAATCGTATATAAATGTATTTTAATTTTTTTTCCAGCATTGAATCAAAACAATATACGTAGTATATTTTTTACGCTGTATTTATATAATATACGATGGCATAACGTTACACTTTATATGGAATTATCAACAATTAGATTCCCGATATAATATTATCATTGATTAAATATATTTAATCAATGATAATATTATGACTTTAGTCATTGAGTTTATTCACATTACAGTTAACTATCCAGCGTCGTTATTGAATGATATATACCTAGGTTATATACGTTTGTTAGGTAAGTACACAGGTATATATATACTCAGTGTTGGATAGTAAGTAACGTATAACGGACGTTACTCGTTACTGTGACGTAGTTACTTTTTCGAGTGACGTTATGGTAACTTATTTAATTTTTGCAGTAACGTAAGAGTAACTACGTTAGTCGTCTGTCAGTAACTTTTGTAAAATAACGCGTTACGTATTTATAAATAAAAAATACGATCCATTTTAATAAATTTGTCGTAAAATACCGCGATGAGAACCATCATATCTGCAAAAATATAGATATAAAGATATTTATTTGACACATTTTTTTTTTTAAATTTTCATTTTTACACATTTAAACATTTTTCGAGTAACGTCATTATTGTAACTATATATAGTTATACTTTTGAATCGAAAAAGTAATGTGACCGCCATTACTTTTGTATTTAGATAACGAAAACGCAATCTAGTTGCCTTTCAATCTTGTAACTATATATATTATAGTAACGTAACTTGGTTACTTTTTAAAGGTAATTACTTACCTACCCGACACTGCAGGGTATATATTGTACGGATAATGTATATCTATATATAATACGGGTAGAAAAAATCTAAAATATCCAAAGTTTGGTGGAAATTCGATAAAACCGAACTGTTTTATTGGTACCCATTCAACCGGACGTATAAGTACCTATATTTAAATTTTACGGGGGGGGGGAGGGGGGAGGGAAACGCTCACAAAGAGTATTTAGAACAGAATTATATATGGGGGAACTTGAGAAATGCGTTTTGGAAATTTCGCCGCACGATTCTCCATTTAAAATGTATTTGGAACACCGTTGAAAACACCTATACTGAAAACCTTTACGACGCTGCGGATCACTCTGTATACGTATGTACGTTATTTTGTTCGGAACACGGCGTGTTTCGTTCACACTACCTATAATATACATTCCTGTAGGTACTCCGTTTATGTGCCGAGGCAGCGTTGGCGAATAATCGTCCGTCCACCTGTTGGCAAAACCCGGAACCGCGGAGAAACACGTCACCGTAATAATATAATACAATAACGGCGAATATGCGTCAGCAGCTGCGGCCGCTCCCGTCGGGGCCGTCGAGTTTCGTATTTGCACACGTTCCCAAATCGTCTATTTACAGGTATTTACGTTTTATACCATTACCAATATTGTACAGTATACCTACTTGTGTACTTACAGATGATCGCTGTAACCATTATAATTAATAATGTGACTAACGCCTTATGAGTATAGGTATAACGACTGCAATGTGTACCTACACGCGATGACTCACCACTACCAATACCTAGGTATATAATATATATTATAAACGGTAATGATAACGATATTATAGTTTTAATGCTCGCACGGATTCATGAAATCCGTGACGAAATACGATCGAAATAAATCGTTTGTTTATACTGCAATATAAAATATTTTTTACGACGTAGAATATTGTACACCATACGTATACGTAGGTACATTTTACGTGGAAAAACTCGGTTTGTTGAGATAGGTATTTTACTCTCGTTGGCCGTTTCACTGTTCCATGATTTCCATCCATTTTTATCGTGTCGTTTTAATTTTTTATTCTATCATCGTGTGGAACACGCGCCACGGGGATATTTTTTTTTCTTTTGGGTGGGGGGGGGCTATATTTTGTTGGAAAATATTGTGTTGGAACGTATATTGTTGGAATGTAATTTCACGGAACCATATTTATTTGGAATCGTATATCGTTGGAAAAATATTTCATTGGAAAGTATTTTGTCGGAACCGCATTTCGTTGGAAACGTATTTATGCTCGGAAAAATATATGTTTGAAAATTAAATAGTCTGAAAATATTTTTCTGGAATCGTATTTTGTACGCCAGAGTTATATGAATGTTATAATTTCAATACAATACGTTTCCGACAAAATATTTTTCCAATAAATTATTTTTCCAGAAAAATACGATTCCAATCATATATATATTTTCCATCTTTATATGCGTCCCCATATTGTGTTGGGCGTTTCATTTTAAATTAGGTACGAATTTTCCAAATTAATTTTAATATATTATAATTTTTCATATTCGGTAAATTACATAATATATATATATATATATATATATATATTATAGTTAATAACGACGAATAAACGAATGAAAATAAAACATTCGGAAATAATTATATTAATGGACAAATCCGACGGTTAGCGCTTTCGACGGTTTTACAATAATATCAAATGTCAATGATATTGGATATGCCAGGGTCGGCGCAAGGTTTTGCGCGAGGCTCGCGCTGGGCGGCAATATCGCTTTCGATAAAAGGAAATAAGCAACATGAAAAAAAAAATAAAAAAAAAGGTCATTCACTATTGGCGCGTGAGGCCCTAATTAATATAAGGTTACCGGATTTAAAAAATTCAAAAACGGGAATAATAAAAACAACAAATGGTTCAAAAAATTTCCAGTCATTCATTCGTCAATTATTCGTGCGAGGCCCTGGGCCCGGCACTGAGATACACTCGGTATACTTCAAGCAGTGCTTGACTTGGCGAGAGGACGCACGGGGACTCCTTCTTTAAATTTAAAAATAATTCAGCGTACTTCTCCTAATTTCTCTAAATACAACGCTAAGATGGGAATAATCGAGTTATTCAATCGTCATTATATGCCTAAAGTGTTGGGTAAGTCACTTTTAAAAAGTAAAATAATATGGTTTAATAATTATTATCACTGCTTTCAAATTAAATACATCCACTACTATCCTATCCGACAAGCAAAGTGCTTACCAATTTACGACCCCTACTGAACAGCTTTTTATTATTTGTGCAAAAATAAAAAATAAAATAAATTGAAATTCATAAAATGGGGGGGGTGACAAAATATGTTTTAGGATATTGTAGGGAGGGGGTGGCTAATTATTTTCAAAATAATCATTGAAATTTGTCCATTTAGAGTAGATACCTACTCAATGTTGGCATCTAAGAAAAAACATCATCATTTATAAAATGGTGGCTTCGAATATGCCCTTGAACCAATTGAATTTTTTCGTTATTACGTCAATAATAATGTACTAATTCTGAAAATTGTTGTAAAAATTCATACAAATAACGTACCCACTAAATATGTGCATAAAAATATAAATATTTCAATGAATGTAATTATGAGAGGGGGGGGGGAGAACTTGCGACATGGACGTAAAAGTCGTAGATGTAATTATATTATATCTTGTAATAGCACAGAATAGATTAAATCAGAAAGGACACTTCAAAAATGTAGACGAAAATCAGTATCAATTTAGCAATCGTTATCAGCTATGTTATGATCTGATTATCATCACGGTAAAGAAAATAGTTTCTTAATCATGATTGTCATAACAGTTTTTTTGTTCTGTAGTCGGTCACCTTATAGTAATAGTAGTATAAATTACTATATAGTACGAGTAATTACTATAAAATAAAGATAAAAGTCTTTCTTCTATACTGGCGGTCCACGGAGATCTGACATACCTATGCAATAACTTTTGTTTTGCTTAATATTTTAAAATATATAATATAGGTATATATATGTATATATATATATATATATATATTTTTTTTTTTTTTTAATAATTACCGGAACCTGGAACACTATAATAATTATTAGATTTTATTTTATTTTCTTACAACTAAAATTTCATTTTAAAATCCAAAATAGCTATTTTATAAATTTATTTTTAAAAACAAATATGGTATTAAAAAATGTTATTGATGAACTTATTATTAGGTAGTCGTTGATTTTCTAAAAAATATTTAAGTTTACGAAAATTTGAATTTTTTCATTTTTGGTACATATGGCCATTAGTAGCCAATAATCCAATGAGCAACAAAAAAATTTCGTTTTCATAAACTTAAAAATCAATGACTACCTACTATTAAATGATAACTATAATCATCAAAACATGAAAACACATCATTGTAAAACTAATACATTCCTCGCTTCGCTCAGAATCTAAAATATTTTTTAAATTTAGTTAATATAATGCACGACTAACGTTATGTTAAATTTTTTCTGGTCTTAAAATCTCATTTTACCAACATTTTTGACTTAAATACCTCAAAATTGATTATTTTGTCGGAAAAATTTAAATGACTATAAAAGAAAATCGTGACTACGGATTTTCGAGATTTTTTGAATTTAGTAAGAGTAACGTATATTTAACGTTGTATAAGATTTTTAGGTTTTAAAACCCAAAATAAATTAACCCTTTTAGGACTTAGAAACTTCAAAATCTAAAATGTCTAAAAACAGCCCAAAATTGGGAAAAACATTTCTAAAATTTTTTGCCTTTATAAAGTGCTAATATACCGTATTTGGTGAAAATTTCACATTACATAGGTACCGATGTGGAAAAAATTAAATGGGTACTCAAAAAACATTTAAATGGCTATTAAAAAATATTGTAAATACCGATTTTTATAATTTTTTGTATGTAACTAGAATAGCGTATTTTTGACACTGTATTAAGTTTTCAGGTCTTAAATACAAAAATCAAGCCTGTTATGAATTAAATTTCTCAAATTGCATATTGCTATAAATAGCCCAAAAGTGGGTAAAAATTTTCAAAAATTTTTAGTATTATTATTTTACGTATATATATTAGTGGTGAAAATTTCTAGATACTAGCATCAATATTTTCGAAGTTATGAAGAATTTTACTGTGAAAATCGTGTTTTTCGATTTTTATGCTAATTTTTTGATAGTTTTTTCTTGCGCGTTTATCAAAAAAATTAAAAAATCGAAAAATGACCTCTCTAAAGTACCAACTAGATGAAATTTGCTACCGGGAAATGGGTAAGCTTGTAAAGATCGGAAAACTCTTTCTGGTAGAATTTTTGGGTACAGACATAAAAAAAAAAAAAAAAAAACACACACATCATTGTAAAACCAATACATTCCCCGCTTCGCTCAGAATCTAAAATCAATGACTACCTACTATTGAATGATTACTATAATCATCAATATTTATAAATAAATGTATAATATGGTTATTTTAGGTTTTTAAAAAGATTTTTTATTTTTCTTTGGAAAAATAATCAAATTGAAAACTAATGTTTTTTGTCTTATCGCATAATAGGTTTTAGATAAAAAAAAAACACGATATAAAATGTTGAATAGTTCATAGGTAATAAAATATAATCTTCATATTATCCACGAATGACTAAAAGCATATGGTGACATCATTGCGAAATCAATACAACAATTTCCGTTATTAGTTGTTTACATTTAATTTTATTAATGGAATGGCGAATTGCGTTATACTTCCACTACCAGTGTTGGAAAATATCTAGATACATTTCAAATTATTTATCTTTATCTGCATCTAGATGAAAACATAGTTATTTAGACGTACTTATCTAGATAACTAATTATTGTATCTTAAAACACAAAATGTTGAATATTTGAAGGTAAATTATTTTTTTAATTCAAACATATATTTTGTTGTGTTGCGTTTTAAAATTTGTGTTTTTTCCTTTTACCACTATGATATTCCGAGCTTGAGAGCTTCAGATCATCCATTTCTTTAATCGAAATTGTGGCCCTACAGGTATCCTATTTTCTATGTAAATAATTTACTTATAAAACTTTTGGAGCACTCCATTAATATGAAAAAGTTATAACAGACAAATAAAATGGAATTTTGTGTGGACAATGTAATTGCACATAACCCAATTTTTTAAACACAACTAGTTACGTGTATTTATAATTGTATCAAATGTTTAGACCTTAAAGCTATAATACGGTTTTATACAAAATACATTTATATTTTGAAAAACAAGAAGAATACTTTTTTAAAATTGACATATTGACGTGCAATTGACATGATACAATTTTCAAAACAATTTGACAACTTTACAATAATTTAAAAAAAAAATGTGTTTAAAAAATATATAAAAACTGCCTTTTAGCTTACATCTACTCCCTTAACTACTCACCATCTGCTTCTTCAATAATACACATAAAAAGAACATGTTTAATTCTTTTAAAAGAGGAATACCTTAACTATGCTTCCTCAAAAAAATTTAACCCGACTATAATTTTAAAAAAAAGGTTTTTTATTCATTATTATTTTTCTTCTCCTTTACCCTCTCTAACACAACTATTTGTAGTCGGTCACCCTTGTCACCAACTTCCACAGAAGTCAATCTTTCGCATCCTTCTTATTTACACCTACCCACCTCGTATCACTCTATTAGATATCTCTTTTTTAGTTTTTCCTTCAACATAAATTCCCTTTACTACTCTTACTGCCTCTATCTCTTTTCTCTTTAAAACATTTTATGCTGTTATAGCCATCTCAATCTATTTTTCTTCATTTTGTCTACTATTGGAGTCACTTATATACTTACTTATTTCTTATTTTGTCCTCTCTAGTCCCTCCACTTATCCATCTTAACATTCTGATCTCTACCCCACATTCATGCTCTATTCTATTTTTTTTTTTTATATTCATTATTCATGTTATATAATAATTAATAACCCAAAAATGTTTTTAAAAATTACACCCGGTTAAGAAACTTAGGGAGTAAAGGGAGTATGAGGGACGAAGTCTCAAATGGCTTTATTTTCATTTATATGTCCCGGAACTTATTTTTTTCTAATTCAACTACTGGATATTAAGAGACATAATAGGAAATGATAGAAGAGATTATAATAAAGTGCACGGAGGGTATGGATTTGCAAAAAGGAATATAGGGCAAGTGAAAGAGAACTTGATTTTGCATCAGCATAATATGAATTTGACGATTATGAATAGTTTTTCTAGGAAGAGAGAATGATCTATATATTATCTATAATAGTGGAGTAAAAGTCACAAATTAAAAATTTCATGTGAAAGAGAGGGAGTTGAAAACGGTGTAAAAATTTAATGCTGTAAGGTAATCAAGAGGGAGAGTGTGACAACACAACCTAGGCTGGTGGTTATGGAGATTTGATGTAGGAAAAAGAGGATGCACAAAAATACAATATAAAAATTAATAAAGGATAAGGTGGTGGAAGTTAACTGGGAAGAATGCTGAGATAAGCTAAATGAGACTGGAATGTGGAACGTGGAAGGGAATATGAATGAAATGTGGGAAACATGGTGGTAGGTAAAAGAAGCGCAGGTGTAATATCAGAGAAAATAACACAATTTAAGAACAATTTAAGAAATGGCATGAAAACAGGGAAAAGGAAGATTGGGTAGAATATAAAAGTTAATGTAATGGTGCAAAAAGTGTATTGAGTAAAGCTAAAATAGAGAAATTTGATTAGTTGTTTACCTATAAAACAATACAGGAATTTTAAAAATGTATGGTGTATAAAATATGGGATAGGAGAGTGTTAAATGTGGGACGACAATACAAAACGTACTATTTACATTATTAGTTATGAGTTATACATTGAACCATATGTTTAAAAAAGCAGCGGATCGATTGGTATCACCAAATTGAGTCAAAACGCAGTATTTCTTATAGGAAATACAATTAGAAAATCTTTAATTTGTGTAAAACGTATACTATTTACGCATTATACATTTTATCAACACGTACTATTTTCTAGGTACAGATTTTGCATTGAAAATGAAAAAAAAATTAGTCAAAACGTACTAATTACATTCGTATTTTCTATAACTACTATTTACATCCCTATATAAAACGTACTATTTCCTATATAAATAGTATAGGAGGGTAAGTGTATTAGTGCAAAACGTATTATTTCCAAAAACAACATTGTCTTATATTTTGTAGTTATTATTATATTTTATTAAATTATATGGTTTAAATATATGTATAATGTCTTTTAATTTTCATAATATCAACACAAATTATAAAAAAAAAAAAAAATAATTTATATCTCTGATACATATTATTAGTCATTCCCGCCAAAAAAACTTGATATATTGAAAGTCATCTCTATCGATTAGGTATGCTTAAAATCATGAATTGGTGAATATCACATGCATGAGGTTTTTATTTTATTTTACAATGCAATATAAACAAAAATTGAAATCATAAAAGAAATTCAAGCCTTAGTACATTTTATGATAATCTTGTTCAATTAACAAAATCCTACCATGTGAAGATCTCAAAACAAAATTACGTGAAAAAGTTGCTTAAATATTTTATTATTTCTGAAGATTCTATATTGTTTTATAAAGATATAATTAAGTCATATGATGAAGTAGAAAATTAAGATCTGGAACACATCTATGACGAAGATAATGATCATTAAGTTATTTTATAATGATTCAATTTTTTTTTATACTTTTTGATATTTCTATGAGCCTTAAATATATTTAATTTTTTTATAATAACTTATAAATATCTAGATAAAAGACTATAAATGTTATATTCATTTTAATATATTTGTTTACCTTTTATAAATATTTAAAAATGTTTTATATTTATTTTCAATGTTTACAGAAAAGATTTTTTATGTTTATTTTTAATATATTTATTTACTTGTGTTTTATTTTGTATTTGAACTTTATTGATGATCACTTATTAATACTTACATAAAATACTGAAAATGTTATATTTTTTAGTATTCTATAAATTATTAAATGTTATTTTTATGAAATATGTACTAATAAATTGAAAAGTCTGGTAGTTAAACGGAGTAATAACCAGAGCCGTAGCAAGGATATGGCAAAACTGACCCAGGCCAAGGGCGTAACAGTAAAGGGGCCCAAAAATTAAGGAAATTATAGATTTTTTTTTTGTATTTATATGTATGCATTGATTAATGCAGGCGTCTTCAAATCACTGATCATAGTGATTACAGAACAATATCTGTTATTAAAATTTGTCAACAGCTGTTATTTTTAACATCCAAGGTCACCCATTTATTTTACACAGAAACGTAGACAGTGACATAGCCCTGATCCCATCAATAACATTATTTTATTGAATATTAATAATATTATAGCATGGAAACTTAATGGCTTTAATGTATACCTGAATTTTTTCAGAGCTTTAGCTTAATACTGAAGTATTTCACTAGATAGGCCGTTTTAATATGTTAATTTTCATTCTAAAAAAAACTGCGAGAAATGAGAATCATAAATAAATAAAAATGTGCATACACTGACAATGTATTTTAATTCAAATCATAGACTGTATGCCATTGCCCCGTCTAATAACCCGGCATTAGGCAACTAAACGTTCACGATTTTTAGTTCTGTAATAAAAAACATTAAGGAACTCGGTACTGATTACCAATATATTAGAAACATATTATAGGTAATTTAAATCACATGTTGCGGTGGCAGCCAAATAATTTATAAATATATCTCATATAATTCTCATCGTTTAATTACCTTTCTTATTTATTATTATTTTTATTTAATGGAGGAGAAAATGGCATAGGTCGAATTTTAACTTACGTTGTGATTTTAATTATATTTTTAGTTATAGAATACCGTGAAAACCTAAACTATGTTAATTATGTAAACAATGATAGAAAATATATTTTGAAACACACCTATATACACCCAAATCTTAGTTAAAAAAAAAAAAAAGAAAAAGAGTTAAAAAATATAGAGCTATAAAATCTATTCATTTTACAAGCCGTGGTCGTTTTTTCTGTAAAAATAAATTTTGTGTATAAGATACTATTGACACCGGGCACCTAAAGGGGACGTCGCACACCCCATTTTAAAAAGTTCTGTATAGGCACATTTTTAGATATTTTAAGAAAAATAAAAATCTAACAATCAAGAAATATTTTAATATAGTTTAATAAAGTAATTAAAAAATAGCCTTGTGTCAGTACTATTTTTTATTGTGGTGTAATCAAGATATTTTTATAAATATACGTTTATGCAAAACAATTAAAATAGCGTTTTAAAGTGATTTTATAGTTATAACACCTATTATATGAAATTTATGGATGACAACATTTCACAGATAATTTCATTGGGGTTTTACAATTTTCTAAATATTAAACAGGTTATCGAAGGTACAAAATAAAATTTTTTCCACCATTTTTAAGACACTATAACTTTTTTAAACATATTGTTTGAAAAACTTTCTTCAAAATTTTGTTTTCTATCAATTTTATAATAAGTGTTTTAACTCTAAAATCTTTTTAAAATACCATTTCATTTGTTTTGCGTAAACATTATATATATTTTTATCGTTGAAAATCTTCAGTACAATTTCCTCTTAAGAAGACGCTATATATATATATATGACTATATGAGTACGGCATTAAATAAACACGTTTTTGTTTTCTAAGTTCTACATCTCTTCTAGTTATTGTAGATTCAAAATTTAAACAGTATATGATAGATTTTTTTTGAAAATTTTAAAATTAGACGTTTTTTAATCGCAGATTTTTGATGTTTTAATATACTTGATATTGGTATTGATATTTATTATTATTTCAAAAGACAAAAATCAAAATACAATTTATAATATTAAATAAAATACAAGGAAAAGTTTGTCTTCAAAAGCCTGAAACTTGTGGAGGATACACATAATAAAATATATATAAAATATAAATGAGAAATACATGTTATATGTTACAAAAGGAAAAGGGATAAAATAAAAATAAAAATATTAATCACAAAACAAAATAGGTATAATTGATTAATAAATTTACGATTATAATTAATGCTTTATGTACATGAAAATTAAAGATAAGAAAAGAATATCCTACTTATCGAACAAAAAAATCTACGCTCGGTCTTGGTTAAAGTTCTCATATTTTATTTACTGTAATTATTTCTCTTTTATAATAATTTTCGATCAAATTGTGATCAGAAGACAACAAGTAGTTTTTGAAAAAATGTGATTACCTACACAATAATAAAAAGTGGTACAGATATAAAACTGATATAAGAATGAGACTGATATGTACTGATATTTTTAAATTACTTTTAAAATATATTTTTAATAATTCTCAATTGTTAAATTTTCATTATTTAAAATCATCTTAAAAATTGCCTATATAAGAATCCCTTAAAAATAGTTGGTATCAACGTCTTCTAAAGAGAATGTCAGCCATATTTAGGGGTTTTTAATTGTTAATATTTATGAAATTTCATGAAAAATAGAAATCAAACTATTTAAAAATATTTAAATATATTTTTAAAATACCTATAGGTACTAAATTATAATCAACATTTTAAAATATTCCCGTATCCGTACACCACTTTTTATTTCTTGTCTAAACACGACATTCTTTCAAAAATAAGTATTCGAAAAACAAACAAAAAGGCTTTTTTAAATGGTTTTAGAATTAATACACGAGGCTAATTAATATTTAAAAGATAGCATTTTGGATACGATCTCATAAGTTTTTTTATCATTCTCTTATTCCATAATACAATATCAAATGTATAAAAATTATATTATTTTATAGTTTTTAAATCGCTGTACCTTCTTATTAATTAAAAAACTTTAAGAGGTAATTTCGTTTGTTTTTCGTAGACATGTATTTCCTACTAAAAATCATTGATATCCTCTTATATCCTATTAACATTAACAAAAATATATAAATAATAATCGTTTTAAGATATTTTTGATGTGTAATTACTAATTTTCTATAACCTACTCGTAAAATACAAAGGGTTATTTTTAATATCATGCAAATCAGCTAACTTTATGTTAATTTATGTTACGTTAGTTAATTTAGTTAAGGGTAACACTAAAGTGTCTTTTTTTTTATTTTCATAAATGCTTTCTTTACTGTTCAAAAATAATACACAATAAAGTCTGTATGTGAGGGAAGTTTTTTTCAATGGTCCAAACAGTCGATTTTTTAATGAAGTCACCATGCCTGATTTACCATAATTAAATATAACTATAGTTATATAATTATTTCATCAAAAAAGGAACAAAAAATGTTCATTTTGAAGGCCAATTATATAGGACAGGCATTGGAGATTAAAAGTAAACATTAAAAAATTAAATACTTGAAACTTTAAATGCTTTTTTTTCAAATCTATGTTTTTTAAGACGAGCCCAACTAGCGCCTTCAACTTTAAACCGATCGACTCCAAATTTTAACTGTAGCTTTATAATGACATTTTTTAGTGAAGTACGTAAGATTTTTTTGATTAATTGAAATTTAACGATTTATGATCGATTTTTGATCAATTTTTTCATAAAAACCCTTTTCCTTAAAATTAACGCCATTTTTCGTAAAATTAATATTTCTGAAAAATCGTACGTACTTCACTAGATTTTCGCATATTTTTTTAATATATTTTTCGTTTTTTTTTTCTAGGTTGAAAATTGCGATCTGTCGGTGGTCGATCATGAGGGTCATTCAAAAAAAAAAAACTCCTTTCATCAGCCACTTCATTGCCATTTTGTTTTAAAATAATTAAAAAAAAAAAAATTGTCTCGTACTTCAAGACTTATATTAACATGTATAAAAAACAGAATTAAAAATATTAATTCATTTTTCTTAAAAGAATTGGAGACCATTTTTTAAACCCTTGATTTCACAAGGTAGTATTACAAAAAAAAAAATTACAAGGTAAACCCCGTAATGTTAGCCAACCTTTACAGTACAGTATTTTCGTAGTTATGCTGTTTTACGGAGAGTATGCGAAGTACGAAATATACGTTAAATCGCTCCTTTCCCTTCCCCGGTGGAACGTTTGACATAAAAAAAAAAAAAAAAACAATATCTGGAAACTTGGTTTTTTCATTTTATTTTATAAGATTTCGATTGCATATATAGTTACGAGGAATATTGTTGACAGGGTATATACTATGGGGAGATATAGATACCTATTATTCGTTTGGTTTTATAATATTTTTAGATTAAATACCGAGAATACTCTGCACGCTGGCAGAGTGGATTTTCCTAACTCGTTTAAATTTTAATCTATTCAACTAAATGTTCATATACATATTACATGAAAATATTTTTAAAAAAATGCTCGAATGCCTGCTACTCGTATTTTAAAATGTCCACAGAAAACGTGACCCGTGTTTCCGGATTTAAAACACTTAAAACGAGTGAAGGAACGTTGTGTGTACATAATCGGTTTAACCATCACCGACGATGCTTGATAATAGTAAAATAACGACGCATCACTGTGTATTTGACTCATTATAGGTGTAACATAAATGTTTTTTTTATTATATTATTATACCTAAATTAAAAATACGACTTAAGAGTCCACTCGACTGAAGTAGGTACAGGTAATTGTATTTGATTATTTTAGTGATCATATATTAAAAATGTTACATAAGTATAATATATATATAGGTATAGGTACTTACCTAGTAAAATAAATTTCGAAATTTTGATACTGTATAGCTAGATATAATATTATATAGTTATATAACTTATTATGGTAAATGGGAATAAAGCTGAGTATAACAAGGACGGCATAGTGTATCATATGTAAAAACAAGATTTGGCGCTATGTGCACATGCGCAATACAAAATCATCGTAGAAACATGGTTAAATGCCATTACTTTTATTGTGACTACGGACCATACAGGGACAGTTTAATGTTTTTTTTTTTTTTTTATTACATTTCAATTATATTAATATATATATATACGAAAATAAAAATTACAACTTCAACCAGCAAATTAAACCATAAATGTTGGATTATATATTTAACTAAAAAAAAAAAAAAAAAAAAAAACATTTTCGAGGAAATTTTCAGTTAAGGCTTCAAAATAATATTAAACATCTCTTAAAAATCATGTGGAGAGCTGACGTAGCCTGTGAATGTGGACCAAAGAGTAGTTTTTATAAATTTTCAAACAAATATGGCGGTGATTACACAATAATACAAAATGGAACTGATACAAAGAATTACAATTAAGTTAAAAGTTAAGTACATCGACAAAAATGTCGAGTTTATTAGTGTTTATTTCTAACACAGTAACTTATAGGTACTTAATATAACTGATGAGTAAATTTTATGTTAATTTTAAACAGATATATCTAAATCAAATTACATTTTGCCTAACATTAAATGCAATTTTTTATAATTATAGGTACGTGTTTTTTTACATATTTATAAAATTCTATTGAAAATATTTACTTCACATTATTCATTATGCATTAATATAGCAGTAATATATAGCACCTATATGGGTTTTAACAGCTCTAAATTTATTTTCTATTTCAAAATGAAATAATAAATGATATAAAAAAAATATTTGAAAAACACATTTATAATTAAATTGGCTTTGGTATAAAGTTATAAGTAAAATTTAAAGTAAAATGCGTCCTCTAAAATACGGTCTTTATAAATTTTGACTCAAATATTTTTGAAACATATTATGCACGTAATTACGTACCAGACTATTTTTTTTAAAAATGTATATAAATTAAAGAGATAAAAAAAAGCCATTCAGACGTATAGGTGGAAGACGTTTGATCGTCGTCCTTTTGATCCTCATATAGAATTATATATATTCACTAATCATGTAGCAAATGTGTAATGTATATTATGAGTAGGTATATTAGATTTAAAATCAAAAATGAATTATTGCTTTCGCAAAACGATTCTGAGCTAAGTTAGGTATCTATAATATTGTTTTCTGATTTATAAAAATTTCCCTTATTTTTGGTAGATTTCTTTACGTTTAAGAAAGTACCGACTGAGAAAATGGTTTCTTCGAAAACATTTCTGATTTCTTATCAAAAACTTCCGTATCCGAAATATCGTTATAAATGTCGATACTCTATTTCTTCTACTCAATAAATAGTGTATATAATAAAACAAAACGTATTATTATTATTAGTAAATTATAATATAAAATTTGTCAAAAAAAAATTAAAGAAAATAAGCGCCTAAACGTAAAAAAAAGTATGTACATTGTACCTACACGAATCTTTTTGTTTTAATTTATTTTAATGATTATTATAATTTTTTTTTAAAATCTTGTAATCTTATTTTTATACTAATTGACTTCAAATTCTTAATAAAAAAAAAACCATAAATATATATTTGTAATAATTATTATTGTATGTATGTATGTATATATTGTAGTAACTAGTAATTAATTAGAGACATATACTAAAATATATATAATACATATAATATATCGTATACACTATACAATAATCAACAAATTATCAATGTATTACTCGATTTTTTAAATTTTGGAAACAGTACGATTGGGATTGCGATTTATAAATTTGAATCAATTTATGTGTAAAACAAATATGGCAACGTCGAACAGGAAATAGCGCTCAACCGTGCTGTTTTTTTGGTGTAAGTATAACTATAGTCCTTTGTTATACGCGGAATGTGCTCAATGGTGCACATAAAAGGTACAAATATGCCCAATCGTGTTTTACCGCATAAAATACAAGTATAGTACGGAGAAACCATATATTAGCAATTCCTCGAGATTTGAACGCAACAATATGATTAAAATAAATTAATAAACTATAAATTAAAGTATAATAAGTCACCAGGAGAAAGCAATGTAGTAGCAGAATTATTGAAGCACAGTGGAGAAGCAGTAAAGAATAAAATATGGAAAATGACTAACGTAATTTTAAAAAACAAACGATACCAGAAGAATGGAATACGGCAATACTACCTATGCCCAATATTTAAAAAGGATGGCATACTTTAAATAAAAAATTACCAAGGAATCTCCTTATTAGACACATGCTATAAAGTATACTATCAATGATCCTGTTAGAGAGCATGACTTCTTACGCTGAAGAGATTATAGGTCGGTACCAATATAGCTTCAGAAAAAGAAGGTCAACTACAAATCAAATTATCATATTGAAACAAGTAATGGAAAAACATTATGAATTTGAGAAGGGCCTATATATGATATCCGTCGATTACAAACTGATATATGATAGTATAGTATAAATGGGGAAACGTTATGGAAAGCGATGATAAATTTCGAGATATCCAAGAAATACGTCGATATAATTAAACTGTGCAATAACAAAACAGTATTTAAAGTGAATTTTTTTCGGATAATTATCGTTGGAGTTTAAAGTCATTAGTTCAGGGAGATGTCTTGTCCCAGACGCTATTTAACCTAGGCCTTAGAACTCCCTTATAAATATTGTGAAAAATTCAAATATTTTTTGAAATTAAAATTAATAATAAACTATTTCTGTTAGAATTAAAATCTTCTATTTAAGTGAAAATTAGAAAATTGTTCATGGTTGCAAAATGGATCGCTGATATTTGCACGCAAGTACGTATAATATAGCTCCTCGTATACTAAAATGCCTATATAATACTCCTTAGAATCTTGTGGTGTAAATTATAAAAGTTCTTTCGTTTACCAGTTTTACCTTTTTCTAACTAAGCAACTGACATTATAGGAAATGTATGTTATAATCGTCAATTCTATTATTAGAGTATTGATTACCAAATATATAGACGAGATTATAATTTTTCCGAAATATTAATTTTAAAGATAGAATATATCTATTTAAATTATTGGGATTTAAAAATAGTTATATCTCTTTAAAAGAAATTACAAAAATATGACACTACAGCATATATAATGATCTCGTCTATTAATTTAGTCGGTAAATTTACTCCAATATTAGAATTGATGAAGTTTTAATAAGAATTCTGAACGTATATTTCCTATATTGTCGGTTAGTTAGACAGAGAAAGCAAATTCGATATATTTAAATAGTTCATAATTAGAGAAAACAATTTGAAATTTTAATCGCATTCATTTATTTATATTACTAAAATATTTAGGACTCAATATAAATATCCACCAAAATATCCTGCAGACTTGGTGTAATATACACATTACACATACAGCCATATTTCTGGTTTCAATATTGATTTGCAATACCATATATCCGACTTTTTTGTTTTTTTGTTTTAATTATTATATTTGCTAATATTATTATATATTTTTTGGTTTTAATTTTAATTTTCAACATCGTTTTCCATTATTTTCGTTTTTAATTTTAATTTTTAACTACCGTTTTTTGTTTTCCATTTACCATTGTCAGGTTTCAATTTTCATTTCAATTTAGATTTATAAGGGTTTAAACTGATTATATTATATTGTTTTCTATACCGGCTGTGTAGTCCTTAATAGAACGTCGTATCTACACATATTCAATGAAAAACTTGCATTAGCATTTTTCATTTTTATCAATCTACCCATATTTAGAAATATGAAATAAAAAACAAATTATGTAGGTATAGCTAAAAGTACCTATTATCTAGTGTCCTACGCGTAGCCTTTTTTTAGGTTTATTCATTTTTTTTATGATTTATAGTTATTTAAAAACAAAAAATAAAATATTTTTTTAACAACTCATAAAACATGTAAAAATGCATAGATAATAATAGATATTTCTTTCTCTATAGTTAATTTGTTATTTAACCTTTTTACGATATTCTCAAGTTGATAAAAATGAAAAATGCGTAAACATGTTTTTTAAACAAATATCGTGATGACACGACAATAAAAAAAAAAAATTTTATTGGCACAAGAATATTTTTAAATTACTTGGAAAATATATTTAAATATTTTTTAACTACTGGATATTTATTTTTATTAAAATTCCTTAAAAGTTGCTTATACAGAACCCCTTAAAAACCGCATGCGTACCACCTAACTAATAAAAATATATAATCTATAAATTCTTGAACTATACCCATCACTATGAAGCATATTTTTCAAAATTATTTATCGGCCATATAATATAAGTACTAAGCAAATAAATAAAACGTAAAAATTTTATGAATCTACAATCCCGACACAGTGGCGTAACAAGATGGGAATGGGCCCCGGGGCAGTTAATAAATTAGGCTCCTTAATTCTATCTATAGGAAAAACCACATTATACGTTATATTGTTGTTTAAAATATAAATACCTCTATAAAACCATTAATGAAAATAATAAACAGATAATAAATTGATACTCAAAATAAAAAGGAAATCCATTTAATTACTAAAACAAATATTAAATA